>JAOUQW010000047.1:7854828-7870392 GCA_028565825.1 Olivaichthys viedmensis | reverse complement strand
TCTGTTGCAGACTGCATGGAGACTTCTATTGTTCTCATTTGTATTATTGTAAGGCAGATGGCTGCAGTGTGAAAGGAATGGTAGGCTCGCCTTTTATTTGAAAAAATATTGAATTTATTTTTATATTTATTAATATTGAATTTATTTATGTTATGAGTCAATTGATTTTGGAAACATGTTTCCAAGAATTACAGGTTTATATTGTTTCTTCATATGTGTATGCATTGTCTTTATTAAAGCTGAAGGGTCATGAACATAGACAGGATGACTTTACTTAAAAGACTTTGCCATAGATGCTTCATTTTGTTCAGTCTGCAGTGTATAGTTGCAGTTACTTGTATCAGGATTGTGTTGCTACAAATATAAACAATAGTTGGAGCCTAAAAATGTCCTTCAAAACATTTTTAGATTTACATGGCCTTAGTTACAGAAATAGGGCGTAAGACTAGAATTAAACAGTTTTTCATAATATGCATGTTTATTTTTAAAGATCCATTTTAACTGGACTGGCCTATTTTTTTTTTTACTGAAATGTACTTATGAGCAATGCTATGTTTTTTTTAATGTACTTAATTTAGTAGTTTAGTTAGTAATTTAGCACGAAAGAAAAAAAGAAAATGGTTACATTTGTGTCCTAAAGAGGCTTATACATAAAAACTACTTACATGGTACATTATCACAAGTTTGCTATTAACATGCACATAGATATTAGAGGTATAGATATATCCTTGTCATAATGATAATCATTATATGATCATTATCATCAACTACAAAATCTTCTACAACATCTACTGTCATCTTCGCGACATGGCTAATTAAAAATTTAAAGTGTGTTAATGAAGGCAAGAAAAATGCATGAAATGGATGACCTGCTAAGCAGCTCATTAATTCCTGATGAATTACATAATTAGACAAGATATGTCTTTTCTTTACGGTGTAACTTACCATGGGATTGTTAACACTTTTCTTATAGGTTTCATAATTGTATCTATTCTGAGATCCCTGGTGTAAACAAAATCGATCGTTTGTACAGTATGTACAGTATTTTGGAACAGCTTGTTTATGAAACAGAAAATATTGATGAAAAAGGGTTATTCGAAACTGAGGCTGCTGTGATACCTTCATTAATTAGAGGGGTACAGCTATTTTATTTGCAGGACATTTTATTACTGGCTTAATGTGAGAAAGGGGATTGACTGTAAATTAATGCATTTTATGATGAGGGACTTTGATGAGAGGTTAAATAGTAGGACAGTGTTAGGCAGATTAATCAAGAGAATGTATAGCAAGTAGTTCGAATGTGATTTTCTAGTTTGCAAGATATATTGAAATCATCAGATGAGAAGGGAATAGCATCAAAAATTGATGCAGTGTCCAGATGAAGGCCCTGTCTGCTCCATTTGGCCCCAGGAGATTGGAATGAAAACATCAGCACTGTATGAAACGCCGCTAGTATATTCAATTTTACTCAGCATAGACCTGTCCTGCAAGATGAAAGATGATGTTGGGCAGTGGATCAAAGTGTGAGATACTGTAAGTTTAAAGGAAAAGGAAAACTATTTCTTAGCCAAGGATCAAAGATGTACATGCCATGGGGCTCTAAGTGCTTTATATAGAACAGCAAAAAAAAAAACAAAAAAAAACAGCACAATAAAATAAAACATTTCTATCATTTAAAAAGTTAAGTGAAGTAAAATGTTTTTTAAAATGCAAGTAAAAAATAAAGAAATATGATTCAGGTAAATTACCACAAACGATGATGAATAAAATAAAGTAATAAATAGAGATTCTGTAAATACTAGTGCTAAAATTAAAACAGACAAATCTAAAGAAAGGTCAAATTAAAAAAGTATGTTTTGAGCTGCATCTCAAGTCCCGTACCAGATTGTCTTATGGATCTTCTTGGTACATTCAGAAACTGAGGTGCTGGACCATCGAGTGCTGTATGAACAATAAAAATAAAACCCATCCTAAATGCCAATGCAACGTGCAATGTGCTCATTATACCGATCTACCATTGTAGGTCTGCTGAACACATTTATAATTTAACATATTTTGTGCTAACTCCATGTGCTGTGTTAATCTGTCAGCTATCCTGTGCAAAGAAAAGGCAACAAAAACAAAGCACCTGGTGATTCCAAACTTGACACACCCTGTGCTGTTTGTCGTAACTGACATCCATGACAAGCATATGTGTGTTGGTTCTAATCAGCATATGTAGAGAAGATCAAATCCTAGTTAGACCGTTCTGGATCTACTCAGTTCAGCAATACAAACCACATTTTATAGATTTTTGACTTGCTGGCTTCAATGTTAAAATAAATAAATAAATTAATTAAAAAAAAAACTATTTCATCTACAATGTCTCCTTCATGCAACAGGACCCGCAGGCCAGATATTCTTCTTCAAGCATTCAGACGATGCGCTCTTTGTGGACATGCCTGTGTCGGGGGTGAGCTTCAGTCCCCAATCGACAGCTTTGTTCTTTGTTGCAAAGACCACTTCCTCTATCTAAATGTCAATAAAAAGAAAGGCATGATGGGAAGCATATATAAAGCCCTGAAGTCACAACCATTAACAGACCCACAACATAAGAACCGGGAAGCTACAAATCAAATTAGATTCTTTCAAATAAATTCACCTCTAAAAACCTCTATTCAACAGGTGAACACCTGAGCTTATACTGACATACCCACTCTCCTATTAGCTCTACCGAATGATCATCTTTTTTAACAGTAAATACTTCACTAGACAAATAAAGGGCTTAAATTACAAGTAGTAACTAAGCACTTAAGTATCTTGTTTGTTAGTTAGTGCCATCAAATATTGCATCTATTAAATAATTCATGTTGGCTTTGTATGATGGGTGGAAACGATGGATTGTTCAGGTCGTGAGCAGTGAAAATATACACTCGTCTCATTATGAACAACTCAGGAAGTAAGAGCCTTCCCATCAATAATTCACCGCATGTCTTTTAGTTAATTTTAGATTAGGGTGAGCACATCATTAGTGCAGTAATGCAGCTTCCATCAGATAAATATTGTGGGGAAAATTCCAGAGCAATGAGCAGGAAGCTTCTTGAATCTTATCCTTTGTGTCCAGATTCACATTTGCAGTTCATATGTTGCTCAATCATTGAGTTATGTTTTTCCCATTGAATTAATATGTCCCACTATCTAATGAGAGCAGTGCAGAGTCCCTTTAGTTCGACATTTCCAGTAATCATAATCAGAGTCTATAGCAGGGGTCAACAGAGCCAAATCCATATTCAAGTTCCATAAAAAATCAGAAAATACCAAAAACACAAGCAACTACAAACTAGGGCTAGGAGTTGAGAAACTAGAAAGCAGGAATCTAGGAGACTAAGAAAACGGGGGACATTGAAAATGACGTAAATACAACTCAGAACTGCAATATAAAAACATGAATAATTTCACAAAACAGACTATATATGCACAGATTGGACTGACAAAACACCAAGAAGCAGCTGAAACAAACTAGACACAGGTGAGACTGATAATCCAGGGATCGAGGGCAGTGGTTAGGAAAACAGGAAGAAAACAGGAGGACTCCCTAAGAATGCATGGCCCATTTGCCCTGCTAATGGGAAGTAGAGGGCTTGTAGAGCCTTTGGCAGCCCCGCAGCTGTTAGTGGTCAGAGTAAGTCAAGATTGCTTGGCCCTCACTGCTTGCCCGGTGCCTGGGGAGAACACTCCCTTTTATAATTCATAACAGGGACCAGACATCCCAAAACACAATGCAGACTCCCCTCAGGCTCTGCTAAGAGTAAAAAACCCAAGTGTTACATTATGCATTAGGCAGGTTATGTTCAAATGGAGCAAAGATCTGCCCTTTGACAGATTGAGCAAGAAAAGGTAAACTCCACCCGATTTGAATGATCTGAAATTTCTCTTCACTTACCCTGTGTGTGATGAATAGGAAGGTTGTTGCCATCCTATGATTCCACAAAAGTGAGAGGTCAGATAGGCAGCATTATTCATTAAAGAATTAAACAACGTTGCTCAAAGAATGGCAAGAATGATGGATTAAGGCGGTAAGGAGCTCGTTACCAAACTTGACATTTGACATATAGGAAACTAATTAAATAAGCACAACATGTTGCAGGTGTCACAATATTCCACTCCTGACATTTATTGACATTTTATATTCAACTTACAACCAAGCAAGAAAATGCAGTATTTTTTAGGTACATTTATCAGTTATGAGGTCTGCAAAGCTAATGGAATATTATGATAGGTTTATCACCTGTTCACATTAAATCTTACTGTTTCTCACTAAGCTTTTGAGAAGGAGCGCTTCTCTTTAAACACTGATTATGTCCACACATTTTTTGCCACAGTCTTACTGTGTGTTAGAAAACAATACATTTTAACCCCTTAAACTCTCAGCTAATTATTGTTATTCATCTTAAAGCATATTATGCAGTAGCTACTATGAATTATTCAGTAACTACAGAGAAACGAATAGGAAAAGTATGTAGTTATGAGAGTGATGAATGTAAATCTGGACCCGCCAATTGGTCCTGGTGGTTTAAACGATTAATAAGCATTTGAAGTTTCATGGGACAAGTCAGAAATAGTGTCCTTGTTTTCTATAATTATTCATATATTGAGTTATCAAATATGCTAGACTAGGAACAGATGTATTGGATTATCAGCTTTATTGATTTCAAGAATATAAAATAATCACTCCTGAGTTGTAGTTAGCTGTAGTTTTAATGGTGCAGAATTCACCACTAATGCACTGGAGGAAGTTCAGAACAGATAATAGGGTACCATGGGGCTAAAGGCCCCCTGGGGTAAAACTAATAGAAAACAACACACAGCTTCGGGGTGCTGCAGAAACCTCATATCTCCAGAGTTTTTGTTACATTTGTGTCTTAGCCTATTTTTTCTTTAGCCCTGTGGCACACTACATAAGCTTGAGGTAGGGGCCAAAGAGAGAGCCAGGAGTGTATGTGTGTGTGTGTGTGTGTCTGTGTGTTTGTGTGTGTCTTCTTTTAGTGGTAGTGGGGGTGGTGGTGATGGTGGGGGCTCTGGATGAGAACTTGTTTGGGCTTTGGCCATTTGGGGAGGTTGGGTATTGACCTCTGTTTGGAATGTGACCATCGTTGGAAAGGGCAAACGCGCAGTTTTGTCTTTGAGAAACTGCCAGGGGGCTTATGAAATTCACAAAATGTAAGGACTGCATCCCAAATAGTCCTCCATGGTTCTACAACAGATTTGCATTTATTACTGCGCTGCTAAACATTTCACCAGTGTTCAGAAACACTCTAACCTAGTGTAATAAAGAAATATTAAAAATGTAAAATACACAAAAATAGACATGAAAAGTGTGTCTAACTAGCATTATGTATAAGATTTGGTGATACAGTTAGAAATAGTACAGTACTATTCACAACACACTACATTTGTGGCTCAGTTTTTGTGATTAATGTAATTAATATGAATTTACTGAATAAGGTGTCTCATATTAATATGAATGAACTGAATAAAATGATCTTGCTTGCTTGCTTAATAAACAAATCATCCAGCTTCACAGATCTTGGTGTTTAGACAATTGACACATTTCATACTTTTGCTTTACTTTATTATCTATTACTTTTTTCTCTAACACACATTTTGTCCTGTTTACTCAGTATAATAAATTACCAGAGGCCATTATAACATCACGAACGTCAATTCCTGTCTTCTAAAAACATTTCAAATCCCAATGGTTCAATGTTTCTGTTTGTTGGGTGGGTCACTTGCACTATAGTTCCTAAGCATTTGACTACTTAGCACTAATGTCTCCTCTAAGTAGCAGTACCAATGTCATTAGAGAATCATCTATACACAGATTTGATTGGGGCTTTCACCATTCTATTGCAAATGCTCTATTGCAGCATCTTAGGTGGAGTCTTTACGGCTGCTCTCCACTATTGTCTTTAGTCTCGCCTGTGCCTCTCAAGTCAAGGTTTTGGTCCTGCTTTTGGTTTCTGCCTAAATCTCAGACGAGACTTAGGTTCTTCAGAAAGCATATGAATGACAATGATTATATCAGTTAGATCATGTTTGTATTTTGGTGTGTTGGGTTTTTTCTTTTTTCTTTTTCTGGCAGAGTATTCTCTAAGGAATGTAGTTCCAAGAGTGAGGAATGTAAATCTGGATCTGCCGATGGGTCCTGGGGGGTTTAAGAGGTTAAAGTAAGATCATTTTGAAAATACTTGGCCCATTAAAATACTAATGTGAGTTGCCACACAGAGTACTGTATAAGCCCCCAAATTTTAGCTATCATCATCAACTGTACTAGTAAAGCATAATGTTAACTTATCATGCTAATTTATTTTTGGTTC
Source organism: Olivaichthys viedmensis (assembly GCA_028565825.1). Classification (NCBI taxonomy): domain Eukaryota; kingdom Metazoa; phylum Chordata; class Actinopteri; order Siluriformes; family Diplomystidae; genus Olivaichthys; species Olivaichthys viedmensis. The sequence continues at coordinate 7,864,036 of JAOUQW010000047.1, read as the reverse complement.
ACCCTTATTTTTATCCAACATTTTGATTTCTTCAGTCGAGCCTTAAGCTATATTGAGAAAGCTAAAAAAAAACATATAGACAATTTCAAGAGCATGACCTTCAAAAGTAAACCCTGCAGGAAAACAAATATCCACACAGCCCTCCCTTCATTGAAGTTTCTTCAGAGTAACTTCTGTGTATCCTTGTGCACCTTACACACTTCCCACTGTGTGCCAACCAGTAGGGATTCCTTTGAATGTAAATTTGATAAGCGTTTAACCATAGTTTATCCGTAGTTCAACAATAGGGAGGAAGAGTTTTTCTTAAACTTGACAATTCCTGAAGGCTGTTTTGGAGTTTTGTTTTTGGAGACTGCTGTCTTTTTTGCTCTAAATATGTTGTATTTTTTTTCCCCACCAAGTCAACTGTTCACATCATAGTTTGATTGAGATTTGGTGTTGCACCTTTTCCTGCCGGGCAAGAGCGAGTTGCAACAAAGTACGAGTGTCAAAGTGATGGAAAACGTCCATATTTGAGCTGTGAGATACACACATACATACGGAAGCAAATCTTGTTCCTGGGTTCTGAGGGGTGTCTAACATGATAAATCAGCATATTTAAACTGACGCTCACACAGAACCTGTTGTATCTTACTATAACAGTGGCTGTGTACTGAATATACAAATGCTATTATACAGTATCACAGTCCAGAAATGCATTTGGTCCTTTTATCGAAGGCTACACAAAGTCATCTAAAGTCCTTCTCCGTTTCAATCGTTTTGGCCATTTATGGTACAAAAACAAATTCAAGCAATGTAATGATGAAATAAAAATCAAACATTCTGCACTCAAACTACCTCAATACCATTGTTTCATAACAGTCTTATCTAAATTGAAAAACTAGATTGCAGTTGAGCTATAAAAACATATATGAGGGACGTGAGGAAGGCTTGACTGACAACTGACACAACAAAACCCACGTACTCTCAGGGCCATAGTGGAATTATAGAAGTTGCAGAGAAGATGACAGTATCCTTCATGCTCTATTTGATAAATATCTAAACAATGACTTTTTACTTTTATTAAACAATATATTAACATTTAACTTTTAAATGCTAATATTTGAAACAATGCTAAACAGTAGGCGACTCATGTACGCAGCACATGATGCATATTACACTGCCACTTTATATCCAGTTAATTATATAAATCAAACCACCACAACATTTCTGTACACTGGGAATTCTACTCCATATTATCTGTATTGCACTTAAACTAGAATGTTGCAATCCTGTGACTGACTGCCACACTGTCTTGTATTTAATGTCAGGTCTATTGTATTTACTCTCTTGTACTTAATGTTATTCTTCTCCTCCGGCTGTGTAACTACACTGTCTATCAGCTCAAGTTGAATTGAATTTATGGTAAACAGTAAGACCATGCAAATATATGAATCCAGTATTAGCCCATGTTTACTCTAAGTGTGGTGATCAGAGTTAATCGTTATAACCTGATAAATTGTTTGATTAATTATTGATTTGATTGGTTATTAATAAGTGAACTCATCATTGGTGCAGACAGTCATTTTACTGTCTGCCATGTCTGCCATCAGAACACATTGCACCTAGAAATACTAATGTGGATTACCACACACAGAACTGAATACATCTACAATGGCTATACATAAGTATGGGCAGGGCAGGAATAAGAGATTACTTTCTTCAGATCCTTGGAGAGGCACATAGATAATCAGCCAAGCAAAGCCCTATTTCATATATTGATGCTGAAAAAGCAACTTTCTGGCTAATAATACCCTGTGACACAGTAGTGTTAGATATATAAACACAGAATAAAAACCATGGCACGTGGTCATTTTGTACAGACAAAAACAGGGTATGTGTCAGTATTTTATGTAATGTGTTAGCTCAGTCTCCAGTATGAAATATTAAATTGTTTTGTAATTCTGTAGTAATTATATAATAATCAGCGGAGAAGAAGCAGAGAAATCAATGTCTCTTCAAATCACATTTTTTACATTTTTTAAGACATCGCTGTCTATAAGAGAGCCAACTATAGCAAGAGACTGACACCACTATATATATATATATTTTTTACAGAAGTGTAGACAGAGAGAAGACAAGGCTTGGATTGCAGTTTCCATACGCTGATGTAATAGGAGCATCACATTCCAGAGGAATGTTTCGACACGACATTAGGAGTGACATCTACGCATCCAACACCCTTAACATTTTCGTCATGTTCAATTGATATAATTGTGCAATTTAGGAGAATATATAATATAGAATTAAAAATAAAGTGCTAATAAGCATTACCTTTCCAGATGCTTTAAGACTGCTAAACTATACCACGCTCACATACACAAACCCCAAACCCTTTAAAAATGAAATCAAAAAGTACCCTCAGGTTTGAGGTTTTGTTGATCAACTATCAGTTTGGAATTGACAAATAAGAAAAAAATTAGACATCGAGCATGACAGTTTTTGTTTCTAACATTAGAACTTTGGTAATAACGTTCTTGTGAGCTCTTTTCATGAAAGCACTTTGATATACAACTTTAAAACATTTTTTGTGGGGCACTGTCTAGCATCTTCTCTAATGTTGAATCCCATTAGCATGTTTTTGATATGCCTCTGACTTACCTTTGACTTAAATCTGTCTATGGTCCTATTTTACTAATATTACCAATATAGATAACACTATGTGAACTTTGTGTTGAAAGTGAATCATTTCCAGCAGCTTTACTCTCTGTTGGTGACCAGAAATGATCGTTTTAGCGACACACAGTCTCAGTCATACAATTTTATGAGATTTGGAATGAGTCACAGAGTAGTCACAGTTCTGAATGTCTCTTACGTCTCATATGACACTTTGCTTACATCATTTGCATACAAACTAATGGGCATGTGAGAAAAATGCTTTATGTCTTTGAACTCTACGCATGATGCCCATTTCACACAGCAAGCGAAATATGTTGTTTCTCACAATCACATACTGAAACCCAGCAGCCAATAATGATTACGTCAGGATTTACCCACATGTCTGGTTTGCCTGGTTATCCATTCATTCATCTTCAGTCAGCGCTTTATCCTGGTCAGGGTTTTCAACATAGAAAACATGTCAAAGAAATATGTGTAACAAATAGCAATATCTATTTGATACATGAAATAAGGGGATTATAATACTATTGTATTTCTTTAAAATATGCTTAATAAGAAGCAATAAAAAAAATAAAATAAAAAAAAACCTCACATTGCATCATAACTGTATAGATTAGGATTGTAATGATACTGTGCTCCCTTACAGGTTCCAATTAAAAGTAAACCCATAGTGAACACAGAGTCAATCCTTAATGGTCTTAGAGTGATGCACACTTGATCACATGAACTAATGAAGCATTCACACATTGGACTTTTGGCCATTGACTGACCCTGGGCAAGCCATTAAGAGGATCTGCACCTCCTGCAAACCTGGAGCATTACATCATCTTAGATTCCTCATCTGCTGCCTTTCTATAGCCTAGCCTCATCATATCCTTGCATTCATTCTCTGTGGAGTGGGTCATTTCATGTTCTCCGGAGCATGCTGGAGGACAGCAAGGACAGAAAATATGGAGGTGTCTATGTTGGATTTATCTTAGCTTCAAAAACAAGCAGGGACTCTCATATCTTGCAGCACTGCCATGGGTTCTCATTGTTCAAAGCAGGGCTTTCAGGCTCATGATCACCTTCAGGCCAGTAGGAGGTGTTGAAGGGGACAATGCAAATGTGAATGAGGTGAGAGAATAGTGCAGCAGCGGGGACCCTCTTGGGTAATAACGGCTATAAAATGTAAATTCAAAGGAGAGAGTGAACAAGAGAGAAGGAACATAACCCCTGGTGAGATATTAAGATGCTTTGATCTTATGTCAACGTAATTATAGTATAGTTATATTGTTAAAGTTGCACGTTTCTTGTTAAACCGTTACACTGGTAATGTTATGCCATACTAGTATAGATGTCGCAAAAAACAACAACACGTTATTCTCAAACGTGATACATCAATTGAAATATGATGCAAGGTTTTAAAATCAGGGTAGCTTACTTTTTAAGTAACAAATAAAAACTGCCGATTGCTCATATGTTGTTGGACATTTATTTTTCCAAGTTTATTCAAAATATATGTCCAGTGCTTATGAGCTGGAGGTCTTTGTGCTCTTTTCTTCAGACCACAACACGACGGGGCGTCACAGCAGGGTGGATCGTGGAAATGACTACCCAGGGCCCCTAGGTGGAGAGGGCCATCAAGGGGCCCTGGAATTTTTTAGAAGAGGGCCAACAACGACCCCATCTTTAGTAGACGAACGAACTGCCAGAAATATGGAGTGAATGAAGCATACAAAGTTTATGTAGCATTTGACAGCAAAAGCCCGATGTTAACACCTAACCCTACAGTGCTTTTATAAGTCCAGATGGACACTGAAGGCTGTGAAGAGAATTCAACACTGTGAGAGTTCATTAAATACGCTAGGTGTACTTCAACCCATCAGTGTTGCCAAACCCTTCCCACCGAAAATCTCCAAAACCACCCACAAAAGTGGCTTTTTACAAAATGTTTCAAATATGAAAACATACTGCTCGTATTTTCCCCCCCGCCATTTTTACTGAGCATGACTGGAGGTCATGCTCCCTGCAGTGGTGGCTCAGTGGTTAGGGCACTGGACTACTGATCAGAAGGTCGTGGGTTCAAACCTCAGCTCCGCCGAGCTGCCACTGTTGGGCCCTTCAGCAAGGCCCTTAACCCTCCAGGGGCGCTGTATCATGGCTGACCCTGCGCTCTGACCCCAGCTTACCCATATGCGAAGAATCAAATTTTACTGTATATGTATATGTGACAATAAAGGAGCTTTCTTTTTTTCTTTATAACACAGATTATATTCTTATTTCTACAGAAGAGTCAAAGGGCTATATTTTCATGCAGGTGTAAACATAATCTGCTGGCATATTGCTAATTAGGTTAGGTTTGAGCCTATTTTTAACCATTTGGGCTCAGCTGCTGTTTTCATGGTCAGAAATGAACACACCAGCACTGACGTGGTGAAACAGAGAGTGTGACATTTTACATCTGCCAGTGTTAACCCAGTTTGGTCCAAAATTGTACTTCAAGCAAAGCCTTGTCTTATTTTCTACATTTCTGTCACTGCTGTTGATGAGTTTTCACATTTCTTGTGGATGTACACAATGACATTGAATTAGCTGATATCAACGCTGTCCTAGTGTGCTGATGTGTGTTCTTGATAAAAATGAAGGACACGTGCGGAATGTGGGTGCGGTGTAAATGAAACGGACGGTCGCTACGCGCTGCTCACACAACACAAACGTGCGGTGTGGATATAGTAACCCTAACTGACTTGCAACAGCATTTATTGACTTTTCAATATAATGGCCAAATATTTAAAATACCTGAACTCTGTAAAAATCAGAGCAGAAAGGCTTTAATGCAACACAAACTTTTCGTACACTGCTTTTTTTTGGTCAAATATTAACCCAGCCTCCATTTTTAAGCCAATTATTCCAAGTGAAATTCCAAGCAGTTCAGTATTACTGAATAATGACACGTAGATCCTCTTTGTAAAAACTACATTTCATAAACTGAATAATGGCAGTATTTAGAATTGGCATATGTTCGGTATGTTCAGTAAGAAGTGGGCAAAATGAATAAGACTGTTCAGTTCAGATGTTTTGTTTCAGTGCTCTTTGTCCCTCTTTGCAATGTTTACTTTAGTTTTATTTGTTTAGCCTGCCATCTAGAGATATAGCCTACAAGTCTATTCAAATTGGTCACTAGTGCAGGCTATCCTGAGAGAGGACATCTTGAAAGTTTTACATGGTTATTCTACTGAATCACAAATCCTCTAATTTGACATTTTATATATGTGATATTTGCTTGTTAGGTTTAGTTTTTGTTTTTTCTTTGCAATGTAAAATTACATAAAATGACATTATATATTTCACATGGTTATCACAGTGTCCAACAGACAAGACTGCAAGTTTAGCAAATAATTCAGGTGGAGGTGGATCTATAATGTTGTTTTTGCACAACTGCAGTCTGTCACTAAATGATGAAAATGAAAAATCATTGTTACAATTTCCCAATTACTTGATTAAAACAGTTGGATTATGTGGTGTGCGGTTTAATTATTTAAAATGATCTCTTTATCTCTCTCTATTTAAACATCATATTACTGCAATATACAAATAATGTTGAATTAGTATTCTCAGAAAGCCTAAATATTATGCAAACCTGGGTATTCTAAAACATTTTGGCGATGTAGCTAATATAAGACCATAGTGCAACCATTAGTAATTTATTTATACTGTTGTCACAATTGACCTTGCTGAAACTCATGTCACTATAAGCAGGTGCTGTGTGGAGGGTCAAAGTCACATTTTGCTTTCTTCCAAAAAAACAAACTCAATGTAGTAAAAGAAAATTAAGAGGTTAGAAGACTTACCTTTGGGTTGAGCACCTTGAGTGTTTAATATATTTTCAGGGAATGCGTCATCGACCTGGAGACCACTGCTGTCAATAAGTTTTGTATGCATCTCCTCACATGCTAATAAACCTTGTGCGGTAGACATGACTGGCAGTAGTAATTGACAGTCTACTGCAGAGTGCTTGAAGATCCTAACCCTCTCAGCTGTGGTACTAGTTGTAGTATAATATAAAATTCGACTGCCAGTCCAACTGAAGAGGCTATTTAAGGGAGAATGTGTTTAGGGGAGTGACTGAACAAGATGAGGCAGACCAAATGTGACCTCAGAATCAGAGAACTCATTCTAGTTCATTCCAGTCATATAAAACATATATAAAAGTCTCTGTTAAGTAACCACTGTTAAGAGTGCGCAATAAGAGGAGGAGGGACAAAAAATAGACAGAACCTGGACATTAATTTTGAAACTGCTACCGGTGTGAGCGTCGGGTTAGATATGGAGTTAATCCATATCAAGGAGAAAATATCTTCTGCAGTTGCTCCAGTCAAGCATGGAAGAGGTTACAGATATAGAATTGAGCAGAAGTATTATGTATTTATTAGAAAATTAGGTAATATCCGACACTTATTCCATGTTCATCATCATCCTTTATATGTTTCAGGCTCCCCAGTGGCTTGCAGGAGTGAATTTGGATACACCAAGTAAAATCTGAGAGGAAAATATGTAACAAAATTTTAATTCCAGCTGCTTCATGTTACTTTGACAGTTTGGCCTTTTTCACAGTAAACAGTCAAAGTGTTTATATCTGAATCTTCTTGTCTTCTATAAGTAATCAAAGGAAATATTGCCACAGATTTTTTTTTTTATCTCTAAATCTACACAATTATATACTAAAATATAATTTATTGTATCTTGCCCCTCATGTGGTACATCCAAAACAAGAAGAAAAAAAAGAAGAAAAAAAAACTCATTCATTTTAGACATTCTGCCATAAAAATCTTATAGACTGCTTTCTATTTAGGCATCAAGCACTAAGACGCTGTAGATTTTGAGACATGGGCATATACATATAAAATGCATTTTATGCATTTTCATGAATTTCATTTTTACATGTTACTGTTACAAAGAAAATGCTGAGAAGACTATTTCATAATTTCCTGTTGAAATGAGTGGGCATATATGGTTAATCATGTGCTTGTAAGGAGCAACGAGACAACTAGAGACATTGTGCTGACAAGCATCATTTAATCAAATAAACTTACTTGAATAAAACGTTCGACTGACCAAGGGAAATACAGTTTAGCAGAATACTTCTGGGCCACTGTGTAGTCTAACGTATCTAATCACAAATAAATTATGGCCATTATAATTAATCTCTTATTAATTCTTATAATGACTGTAGATTGAATGTCTCCACAGAAGCTCACTGACACGCTGTGGTATGCGCAGGCTCTCTGTTCTATACCATACAGTAAATGTTGGGACCAGAAAGTATAAAAATGTTGGTAAATTTATTGTAATTTGTATAATATGAATGTTAGTGTATGCTACTGTAAAAGTACTGCCTATGAAGAATTTTTATAAAAACTTAAGAAAACAAGGAAAGTCAAAGAAAGTCATCCAAACGTCAAACAACATTTATTGGGTTTCTTTTTAAAATTATATAAACATTTGAGTAATATTTTTTTTATGACATTTTTATTATCCTATTGTATTTTTCCATTTCATGGAAGGGAAAAAACAAAGGTACACAGATTTTCCATTTGCCTTAAATGATCAGCCAAGACATGTTTGGTATCCAAGTTTTGCACAGGAGCTTTGTAAATGATAAGGAATGGAAGCTTGTGTTCACTAATAAACCAGTGAACAATATGGCCATGATATTAAAGTGAAGTCAGTTTGATTTCATTTGTGGATCCTGAAGAACACAGTGGCTTCCATCATTCTTAAATGGAAGAAGTTTGGAAGCACAAGACTCTTCCTAGAGCTGGCTGCCCATCCAAACTGAGCCAACGTCGAAGAATGGTCACTGACGGAACTCAGAGGGGGGAACCTGCCAGAAAGAGGAACAATTCTGCAGCACCCCACCTGCAGAGTGGGGTAGAGTGGCCAGACAGAACCCACTTCTCAGTAAAAAGCTTGCTTGGAGTTTCCTAAAGAACTCTCAGGCCATGAGCGAGAAAATTCTATGGTCTGATGAAACCAAGATTGAACTCTCTCTATATATATTGTTGTTGTTGTTGTTGTTGTTGTTGTTGTCAAAACATACATAAAAGTTTTCGCATACCTACACTTCTTATCTGTTGGTTTATCTGCGTTGTATAACCAGTGTTGACTTACTGAATTTCAGCTGGTACATATTATTTTTCCTTGAGTGTCCACTTTTTATCAAATGTATCTATGTAGCTGAAATTAACTCAAGGAAAGACCAGGGTTCATATCTCCGTCATCTTAGACATGATTACTGGTAATGGAGCAGGGTCATGCTTCAAGATATGTACAAGTCAAGGGCTTCTATGAGGTATCTGACTGTTCTGTATGCCCTCTATTCCAGTTTCTTATGAGAGTGAGCTGAGCTCCTCCTACTGAAAACACAATTGTTGCCATGAGGAGTTTAAACAAAACATCAGGAATCCAAGATAGAGTCATCCAGTGGTGGTCAGTGGTGGCTCAGTGGTTAGGGCACTGGGCTACTGATCAGAAGGTCATGGGTTCAAGCCTCAGCTCCGCCAAGCTG
>JAOUQW010000047.1:7722542-7747003 GCA_028565825.1 Olivaichthys viedmensis | reverse complement strand
CCGCTCTCCCCGCTCTCCCCGTGCCCCTCTCCCCCCCGTGCCCAGCTCCCCTCTCCCCCCGTGCCCCGCTCTCCCCGCGCCCCTAACTACTAATGTCAGCCCAGACAGGCAATTATAGGAGTCGGATTACTCCTTCTCCTCCATCAGTCCATTCTTCCGAGCCCACGGCACGGAGAGAAGCCAAAGGTAATATTCCCTCGGGGTCGAAGCCAAGGCCATGAACCCGCCTATTAAAGGCCTAACGAGTTTTGGTGCGAACAGCGGGCCGGAGCGTTGAGTGACATGCGGTCGATGGGCTGCACTCTCTCGGGTCCGCTCAGCTGTCAGCAGCCTAATGTCGGAAAATGCTGCTCTCAACTACTAAAGCATTACTCACTCAGAACACACAAAGACCTCGACACTCTTCATAGAAAGCGGAATTAGAAATGTAATTAGATATATATATATATCTATCTCAGTGACCAGGTAGGCTCGTTCGCGTGTTCATGGTCGCGCCCGCGCACAGCCTCCGGATGCGACACGGACTTGGCTTCATTTCGCTGGTGATTTGCTTGCAAGTGTTAAAGCAAACGTTTTATTTCTTCTTTTTGTTTGTTTTGCTTGCGTGCTTCATTTTTCTCAGATAAAAAAAAAAAAAAAAAAAAAGTTTAAAACGTAAATATAACCCGATTCGAAGCCAAATTTAAAGCAGGCCCAAGAGCGCCACCTGCTGTAAACATCGGCCACGCAGACAAACAACGGCTGAATCCCCAACCGCCTCCTACTAGATATATAGTGCACACTACCTAGGGTGTAGGAGTCATTTGGAATTCGGCCCATGACTGTTGGAGGTACAAACTTCACCCCAAAAAAAACCTTTCAGAGTGTCTGAAAGCAAATCTGTCTTCGTGTAACATACGAATTAAAGGTGGGGTCAGCGACTTCAACAGAATACATTTTGTAATACACGGCAAAGTCCTCCTCACATTACAGCAATACAATATATTCCCAGCGGAAAAACTCCAGTACTCGGTGGTGCCCTTTGCTCTGTTGGCAGGGTAAAAAAAACCCAAAAAGGACAATGGTGTCTCCATTTTCCTGTCAATTCAGAAGGCTCACGTGCTCTCCCATTCGCTTGTTCACTCCTAGACAGGAGTGCAAGTGTGTTTTGAGGACATGACCTTGGAGAGGGAAGGGAGGTGATGCATTCTGTTGAATTCAGAGTTTCAAAACAGCTTCCAACAAAATCGCTGACTACACCTTTAAGTAGGCCTACTCCAGGATGCGGTTTTGGACGTGGCATTATAACAGCCTCATACTAAATGCAAAGGTCTGAAATACTACACAGTTCAACATCAAATTACTACACAGCAATGCTGCATAAGCAATGCACAAGACACAAAAAGCAAGGCTTGGTGCGGTTTGTGCTGGTAGTAACACTCAGCAGGCCATAAAGGGCCATAAGCAGTATATTAGTAAAAGAAAATGCGGCAAGGAGAGATTCATTGACTCCGGCATCATAATGGAGAGCCATAATGGAGCTCCGGGGCAAAGTCACATTACTTCAGTTATGGACCCGCTGCAGCTCTTGCCATTAGAGAATGAGATACCACATGAGGGTGATAACAGCTGCTTAATAAAAAAGCTCCAACACCCAGGATATCATTTTACAGGCGTGTGAAGTTCCAAACACCATTATTCATAATTACCTTTAAAGCACTAGACTGTGTAAAAGACTTGTGCAGAAGCTTTTACAAATCCCTGAACAAGAAGGATCGGTTCCCTAGCCTTTACCGCTCAACCAGGGCTCGGTAACAATATGATGACATGAATAGGATTTATAGGACGAATAGGAGTTTTACCTATATCAGAAGTTTTGTTCTGCAACAACAACGTTGACTCAAATAATGAAAACCACAGCAAGTTCAGGTTGACGCACTTTATTCCTAAAATTGGCTGCACCATCCATAGCGGCACAAGATTGTATGTACACATTTTTATAATAGATATATACACACACAATTCTCTAAATCTGATATTAAAATATATAATCTGACAATGTATCTCTTGTCCTCTTATTTGAACACGTTAAATCGCTGTACAGGTATTGTGCAGCTACAGCCTATCCTGCAGTTCCCACCACACAAAGCTAAGAACAGCTTCGGCATACTTCATTTGTACATCATGGCAATAAAAATGTCTGTCCACTCTGAGAAAATACTCCTCTAAAAGCAACCTACTGCAAAATTCACTTGTCAGTTCTTGCCTTGCAATTATGACAAATCACACACACGATAAACTATTTTCATTTTAGTAGGAAGGCAATGTGTACCTTCAGATATTATATATATACACACACACACACACACACACACAATATACAAAAGATTAAGAAATTACACATTTAAAAACAAACGTACAATAAATAAGATATATGCAGGCATTTCATTTGGAAAAGATCTGAGCCAGACCAAAATGTCAGGTCATTAAAAAGAACATTTCAACAGACTAGTCCCTTTTAGTTCCAGTTGTTTGAGATGGACTCTTGGCAATGCTAATGTATCCCAGCACTGCCGAGCGGCCCAGGCTGGCGGTGTGAGGAGTGCTTCGGTCTGCAGTAGCAGCACGTGGTGATTTGCTGCAGCCCAGCACTCTTAGAGCACGTTCATGATGAAGTTGTACATCTGGTTAAGCACTACAAAGTGCACAGGCAGACAGGAGCGGCGGTCTTGCGTGGCAGGGTCACAGGTCAGCCAGGAGAGGGCGTTATACTGCTCCAGCACAAACCTATACAACAAGCAGACGCCATACCATTACCTCAGCTGGCTAATGCACTGCAGACTAGAGATGCACTGAGATTTTTGTCCATCATTGTCGGCAAATATTCAGTGGGCGAAAGAGCAAGAATCCGAAAGATTTTGACCAAAAAGGTTACGTTGATTAAAACAAAACAAGAATTATTTTTTTTTTTAAACCCCCCAAAAAACACTGACTTCACACACAAAATAATTTAAATCATAATAAGGATTAGAGAGAGTGGTTAAAATGACGCTCTGCGCTGCTGCAATAGCTGCAACAAGCTTTTGCCAGTGTGGAAATATCTCCCCAAACACATCCACGCTTTTCATTCGGAAAAATATGCGCGGCACTCAAATGTTTTTCTTATGAGGTCATTTTAAAGGGAAAGTTTGTGTTACGAAAATTACTTAAATAAACAACCAGTACTGGGTGTTTGAATTTTGTCAGGTTTTTTTATTTTGTTATACATTTCCATTCTTTGTTGGTGTTATTTTGTTGAGATTATTTTGAAGCATGCAGCCTGTGTCACCAGAATACTATTTTTAGGAGTACCCTTTTCTCAAGTCAGCATGTTGAGTATTCTTTGTAGCACTTTGGTCACTACTTAAGCCAATAGCATATCCTTTGGTTAAGGTGCAATCCACCCTTTCATTTCCTCCATTTCTCTTTTGTTCAACTGAGCACAAACCACATCCAGGAAGCACTGGGCCACTTCAGGCTTTTAAAATGGACTTTAACCTCAAACTCTTAGTGCTGCTTTACGAACTGGAATGCTTTCTGGCTTTGCTGGGGAGAAAAGTATCACAAAATCTTCCACGTTTAAAAGTCCAGACAGTTAACGGTGCCACAGCAAATAATTTTTACCAGGACAGGAAGCATCAACAGAGCTAAATAAGTCGATTTAGACAGGCAAAAGAGAACCAGGTATCATTAAAGTGATGGTGAATATGACACACTACATTTTTATTACCTGAGCACATCTGAGGTGTGGTTGGAGTCGAGAGGGTGGGAGTGTTTACTGTGCAGGAGCTCATCGGACTGCACCGAGGAGACATGCAGGTGTAAAGATGCCTGAGAGAGAGACACAGGATAATCACACGTCTCACACGCTTACCAGTGACACCCAAAACATTTGGACAGCATGAGCTAAGGCCTACAATGAGCCAGCATCACCTTGGATAGGCTTACCCTTATGCTATCTCTAAAGACCCTCTCAATTTGTGTCAAATCTTAATACTAAGAATTCTATCTCAGACCTGGCTGCCATTACAGTTCTGAAAACACAATGCGTAACAGTTATTAGGGTGGGAATAATATTAGCAGGCTGGAGAAGATGGATGTATAATGCTTCACCTTCAGGAAGAGGGGGCACTGGTTCTTGGCTTGGGGGCAGGAAGACCAGAACCAGTCAGGCAGGGGTCCAGCTTTGGCCGTGGACACAAAGTAACCCAGCGCCATCGGTTGCTGCAGGATGTTGGGAGTTTCATCATGAGACTCCATGCGGTCGGTGCTCTGGCCCTGAGGGAGGGGGCAACGACAAACTCATGAGCGAAATGGCTTTTGTGGTTTATTTATTTCATTTTTGTTGCCAAGGTTATAAGTGAGGGAACCCCGAGAATGTCTGCACAGCACTTGATGATACAATGCATTTACAATTGGACCTCACAGTCGGTGTTCACCACCCAGAAACCTTTTTCTTTGATCAAAATACTTTCTTTAAACTTCTCAGGTATTTGAGAAATCCTCACAAGAAATCCGTTTACACACCATTTACAGAGCTTCTTTTATAATGGCTCCGATGTCATGTACTTCATTCAAATGGGTAAAGCGAGTATGCTCCTAACAGGGTGTTCACTGTTTGTTCCTTAACCAACCCCAGATTATGAATCAATCAGTACGATCCTCTATGTGTCATTGTTGCCACTGCTTCACGTCAACATTATATTAGTGAGGGAAGCTGGCCTGTTTGGAAAAATAACTATTTTTCAAAAGTGTATTATTATTATTGTTTTTATTAAACTAATAAGAAAAAGAGCTCTTCGTAGTGTACACCATCTTTTGGGCCTCTACTACATGTGTTAATGACCTTTTTCAAGTTTCCATCCACTTTATGAGCATAACGCAAGCAAAAAATGAAAATGCGCAAAAGAATAAATAAATAAATAAAATTAAATTAAAAACACAAACGTTTGCAAACTTTTCTGCTGGCGGCTCGTTTCCATTAAATAGGCGTTTTACGATAAAAACGATTCCTGTAATGACGTCACTTCCTGCAAAAACCTGCTGTCGCATAAGTTTTGCTTTGTTGGTCTAATAAATAAATAAAGTTCCGACACGTTTTCATCAAGACTTTAATGCATCATCGCAAACTTCCCTGACTTTTTCCTCGCTGCCTGAATTAAAGTAAGAAAGCTCATCTCGTTAATCCATGCACCGTGTTGTACCCAAATCTTCCTTCCTCCGCCGCATAACTCGTTTCTAACGCAATACGTTTATTTGAAAACATATTCCGAATAAATTGTTGACACAAGATAAGATATTAAATAACATGAACTTGTATCTTATACGATTCGGGGCTTGTGTATTTCACTCAGACCTTGTTTTCTGCGAAATGTGTGTGATGTCTCTCGCACCATCCCATAATGATTTAAACTGGAACGGTTCAAGACTATAGATGATACATGTTTAATATTAATATGGTACATTTTTATTTTTACAGAGTTATTAGAGAGGGCAGCTGTTGGGGGACGAAGGTGGCGCGCCTTTTACGCGGGGGGGGGAAACACTACAGTTTCTCTCAACATTTCACGCATCGAAATTTATTCGCTAAAGTTGAGCAGAAAAAAGTTGTCACTACATGTAAAATATTACCGATAAACGCAGTTTCCATCGACTACGTCGGCAAACATTTCAAATTCCTAAAACACTTTTCGTATAAACTCCCATGGATGAAAACGTGGCTTATGAAGAGCGCGTCCACGTGACCACACCAGGTAGTGCGTCACACGCTTGGCTCATAAGTGCAATAATGTTAAGCTTAAGTAAAGCAGGGAACCTTGCTGCCATCTCCTCCGTGGTGGTAGTGTGAGCCAGGTGAGTGTACTGGAGAGGTGGTCGGAGAGTTGGGTAATATATTAATGAGGTCAGGGTCCACGTCGTTCTCAGACACCAGCAGGTCCAGGATTCCATCCATACCTCCCATGGCGTCCGATGCATCTGCGAAGAGGAGATTGGTCAGGGCATGGAAAAACAGCCAATTTGAGCTTCCACAGTCAGCTGAAGCGGTTATGGCCATCAGTGTGTCTGAGACTGACCGTGAATGGGGTTGAAGGGCAGGTCGATGACCTGGACCACAGCAGAGGTGGGGAACACCAGGATGTGGGTGCAAGAGGTGTCTTGAGGGGTGTTCAGCTGCGACGTCTGCATGTTCAGAGCAGTGCTGCGGCCAAATACGGAACCAGTAGATACAGAGTCTACATATATGGGTGCATACGCGCACACAGAGAGGAGGAGATGAACAGAGAAGGAAGGCGTCATGCATAGTTATTTAGCAAAGGTAATTAAATCCTAGTTTAAAAAAAAAAAAAATACTAAACTCCTAAGGTTTCACTTTGTTTTCCTGCATGGATTCACTTTTTCTAACCGGTGGATTCTTAACACTAGTATTGATGCGAATAGATCATCAAGTAACCGATTACAGCAGACCGAGGACAATTAAATAAATATATATATATGCTGTGCCGGCTTTTCTCATGGGGGTTTGAGATAACATTGTGCATATGGGTCAGTGGGCTAATTGGTAAATCTCTTTCCAAATCCAGGCCAGAGAAGAACAAACGCTTGTGCTACTCTGGATAACTGACTGACTGGAACAAAAGTGAAAGCTTGCGAAATTGAGTATTTCTTTTCTTTCAGTTTGAATCCTTCATATAGATCCCACCTGGCATAATCACAAATGTTGCCTGAGGCTCTAGGGCTACAAGGCAGGCGCTAAGAATGCTGGGACTGTCTGCGGCAGAAATGCCACACATCCTGCACATCTCCTTGAGGCGGCGGCTCAGAGACTGCAGGTTACGTCTGCTTAGCAGGATGCTCCAATCTGTTCGGAACGAAACGGACCACAAATTAAGGAGTGACCAATGAGGCCGTTTGTTACAGAACTAAGCTACGTAAAATAAAAAGGATACCTACCTTGCAACTCCCCGTGACCCACCCTACCAAGCCGGCCAATCACGACTCTCCAAGGCAGTGATGTTGCCTGGACCAGGCCCACGCACCACTCCCAGAGTTTCTGAAGGCCAAGTCGCCGGGCTGAGCCCTTTTTCCTCCGAGCTCTGTGTGATGAAGCAGAGCCCTCTCAGTTACACAGGATTAACTACAGAAATCATAATCTAGGACAGACCATTTCTTCCAGCACTGACCGGTTGGGCACGTCCATGTTGATGATGCAAGTCTCCAGCAGCTCTCCGTGCTGGTCTGTGCAGCTGGCCAGCAGCCAGCGCTGGTCATGAGACAAACAGTAGGCCACAAAGAGCACGTTGTGTTTTTGTGCCGCCTCGCCAAAGGTCTCGCCCAGCTCGGTCTGCTTGTCCTTCACTGGGGCCAGGACGAACGGTGGCGTATAGAGCTGCACGAACTCAGACCTCTGGATGACGGCAAACGTCAACGTCAAAAAGTAACACTTTTACTCAGCCGATTCTTATTTTCTCATTTTTAAATAATGTATTCTTAAATCATTGTATTCTTGAATAAAGTGTTGTTTTTTTTAGCCGTTATCTAAAATGCTGACTGTTATTTTGCTCAATACTGAAATTATGACAAATTCAGCTAATTTAGGAACAAAATGGATTTAATGCACTTCATCATGTGAAATCAAGAGAAAACAGGCTTTTCTTTCACATTGTATATTTTAAACTATGTAAAATAATACTGGTCCTTAATAATTGAACATAATTTTTAAAATGCTAAATTTAAAAACACAAATAGAATGAATGAATAAATAAATAAATAAGTGTCAGCACAATAAGGAACTAAATAGACAGTTAAAACATAAGGTTTGGGAGCTTGAGATATCTAATGATAGCCAAACATCTAATTTTAGCGAAGCTCACCAATATCACAATGAAAAATGTTTAACTGGGGAAGCCAAAAAATCGTGAACACGATTAAAATGTGATTAATCGTGCTGCCCTAACATTTGCCGTTTGAAAACATGTATCTGAATAACCGCACTGTCAGCACAAATGTGATCAAATGTAAACGGACATTGTAAATGAAGGTAGCTGAATCGTGAACCGTAACTCTGTTGAGCTGAGAAATCAAGAAAGGATGTTGTACCTCAGAGCTCTGTAGTGCAGTGTCTATGGCAAGTCCAGGGCCAAAACCTGTCAGTGTTTTGACGTTGGTGGAGTTTGGGAGAGGCCTTCTGCACTGTGTGTACACAGAGAAAGCCAGGGACTTCAAATGCTGGGCATACATATGCCTCTCCTCGCTCCGTACCGGCTGCAGCAGATACTGGCAGGGAATCACCTGTGTAAAGATCGAACAAGTTCAATCCTCTGGGATGTGCAGTGTTCAAGGATATTAGTGACATAAAGCATTTGTAGCAAGAAACACACACACACACACACACACCTGTACAGACACAGCATTCCTGATATGTGGAGGCAGAAACTGCAACATCTCCATGTAGCAGTAGAGGAGTCCCAGACTCCACACACTGGAATTGGAGCCTCTGCTCCTCTCCTCGTAGCTGAAGGGGTCCACTATGTAGACGACTATAGCGGGAGGGTAGCTGACCGCATGAGAGTCTCCATCCGTTGGCACTCCCACCTTTTCCCTCTCCATAGTGCTGTGAAAGGACAACACTCAAATCAACTGGCGAGTCAGAGATGAATAGACACCGAGCAGCAGGGTTCTAGGAGGGTAGTGTACCTCTCAGGAGGCTCAGGATGAGCTTGAGGCTGGCTGCTGGCTGATGTGCTGTCCCCCATGGTGCCTGTGTTCTGGGCTCCAGCATGCTGAATGCCCTGAGCTCCAAAGGGAGGGAGAGAACTGGGCTTATTAGATGCTAATCCTCCTAAGCCCTGAGAGTTAGAGGAGTTGGTGGAGGTGGGTGCTGGGGTGCTGCTGTTACTGCTGGCTGTGGAGGTGCTGGTGGCAGTGGTGGTGTTCTGCGGGCCTGTGGAGGTGCCGCCGGAGCTGGCAGCTTGTGAAGATGTTGTGGAGGAGGAGGAAGGGTTCCGCTGAGAGAGCAAGGAGCTGTCTAAACACTGGGCTGACAGGTATGGAGCTGAAGGGAAAGAAAACCAACATGTATTTAAAAAAATTTTTTTTATTGTGTGCCACCTCCCTGTGTCAGCATGGCAAAAATATTCTCGTGTTCATCGTAAAAGATGGCTGCTCCGTTTAATGGAATTCTGCTAATTGACTGCAATACTCCGCTCACTCTGATCCAGCGCTATAATCTGGAATCAGCACAATGCAAATGTTTCCCCTACCATTAAATTAAAACTAAAATCTCATCTGCTTGGCTTGGAGGAGTAAAAAAACAAAAAAAATAATGATTTCCCATTAATTAATACTGCTACAAGCCTTGCGTTTTTAATTGGTGGCTAGATACGGCCAACTCCAGAATTATTGGCAGCCTTCATGAAAATGAGCAAAAATTAATATCGCATGCAATTAGTGATATTTGGAGCTTAAACACGAGGGTGCTGTATAGTTTTATTTTACCACAATTTTTTCTTCAAACACAAATAAATTCTTTATTTCCCTTTTCCTGCAAAATACTGGTTCTAAAACTATCAGCACCCCTACGATTAATATTTCGTCACACCTTCCCTATAGAGAATGACTGACTGCAGCACCGTGCCTCCTCCTGCACTGTCTAACAAGGTTGGAGATCCCTCTTGTGGAGAGACCCGAGACACTCCTCAATGCGGAACATTTCAAGCTCCTTTATATTCTTAGGTTAGTGCCCTTTTGAATTCAGACCGCAAGTCTTCAACAGGGTTCAAATGCAGGGGCCGAGACGGCCAGTGCGAAACCTTGATTCGGTGTTCCTGCAACCGTTCCTGTGTTGAACAGATGGAGGTTTTGGGACACTGTCTTATGGAAAGATCAACCCACTATTGAAGAAGGATTTTGAAACTTGACAACCGAGAATCAGTTAAACTGTGCATTTCTCTTTCGAAGAATCTTGGATCTTTGGGTTCCTTTTTGCCTCCCTCACCATCCTCCACAATATATATATTCTCATGTGCCCTCTTCCACTGGCAAATGTTCAACTATTCCAGACTATTATGCCCCTCATTGTGCTTAATTGTGTTTTAACTTCACCGACTGTTCGAGGGATCATGTTGGCCCTATTTTCCTGAAGGGTACCAATAATTCTGGAGCCTCCTGTATCGATTACATAAAAACACACAGCCCTAAAATAAAGCCAAAATAAGGAGCTGTAGTATGACATGTTAAATTAGCAATATTAAAGCACGTAGTCTTCTGCTCACCATAGACAAATGTTAAGGGAAAATCTGATACTTATAGCTAGGCGGCATAAACGGTCACTTATGGTTACTGTATGCGCTTCGCATGAGCTGATGTTTTCATATCGGCGCATGAACAGCCCAATGACAGCCCGACCGGTTTAAGCCAGGAAAATCGTGATCGACAATACAAAAACGTAACAGAACCTTTGAATTCTACACTTTTACAATACAAAAACGAAGCATGAGGAAAAAAACCTGACCATAAAATCATACCCAAGTCATGCCGGCACACTTGTGCGTAGAGTTTGAGTTTGGCTATGGAGTCACTGCTGATGCTGTTGCACATCTTGAAGAACCAGTCACTGAGAGGTTGCTCCGCCTGAGGCCTCAAGCCAGCACTACTCACTGTTACTATTCCATCAGCATGAGCCTTGCAGATGGGCTTGTGCTGACCAAGCCGACATGCCTGCATGAGACCAAACGTCCTTATTACTACATAAACTGGCATTATATACATTCTCATTGAACTTGTTAGGATAACGCTGTATTCAGCAGCATTCAATTGGTCAAGTCAGTCTGTCTGTCTGTACCTCATACACAGCAGTCAAGTCACTGAAGAAAGTTTTAGCGCCACTGAGCAGAGTCTCGTTGTCAGGACACACCACCACATAGCCAACATCCCTCTGTGAACCGAAGGGGTCCAGTAGCAGCTTCTCCCAGTAGGGCAGGACAAAAGGTGACAGAACCACAAAGTCATACTCATAACCGACCAGGAAGGTCGGCATGGGTAAAGGCTCGGGAGATTCATCAGTGCCTGACAGGAGAGACAAAGAACGAAATCAATCAAACCCGACGTAAAAAAAAAAATTACGTGGTAAAAACAAGACTGGCGATCACGCTGGGCATACCATAGGATCCTCTGCCAGCCATCTTGTGGAACTGTTGCCAGGTAAGGGGGCCCTGGACACCCCAGGAGCGCACAGATCTTTTCTTTTGGATGGCGTCCTGCAGCACAGGCTGCAGAGACAGCAGCATCCTTAGCACATCCTGGGAGAACAGCACGCTCACGTCCATGGCTAAAGAAGGAAAAGAAAAAGAAAGAAAGAGCAAAGACGATTTTCAGCACTTCTCTAACTGATCCCTCGCTGTTTAGATTAATGTACACCTGCAAAACACAAAGCTTTTTTTCCTATTGTAAGTGACGCAAGACAAACAAACGAGCTCATCAGTTTCAATAAATAAATAAAATAAGCGAGCGGTTTTTATCTACATCTGCAGCATTTGTTTGATTATCACAGGCAACAATGTTGATGTGCTTCCCTGCGCCATGAGAAGAACAAAAAACCTGTTGATGATGGAAGTCAATAGAAGAATAGAAGAAACTCATTTATAATAGAAGTCTAAGGGCAGCTGCTGAGAGCCGTCAATAAATGTTTACGTGAAAGACATGGGTTTTTTTTGTACAACACTTTCATGAGATATCAATTCAGCTCCAAATCTGTGGAATTCATCCTATCAGAAATGGGACAATTTTTTCAGAGAGAAGAATTTGTGGTTATGCGTTACTAACAGACATGCCAACATGGAAGTGCCTCAGATTCAGTCTGATCGTACGTGAATACCACAACACCTGAGGAAACGCGTAACTAACCGGAATGACTTTTTACTGTCTCGCTCCAGTGTTCGAAAGGTGGATAAAACTACATAAGACTCCTCGCTACAGAGTCGTGCATTTTAAGCGTTTATTGACGGATTTCAACAAGTGCCCTTAGACTTTCATTCTAAAATTTCCCGTTCAACAGGTTTTCGGCTCGTTCCTCAGTACAGGGTAACGTGTTGAAACTCTTGTCCATGGTAATCGTACATACACAACTGTGACAGTACATAGCGGTGCGTACACGGTACGGTACACAGAGATTAGGTTAAATAAAACCCTAGGGTATAATTTTAAGCTAGGTCTTCAAACGCAGCTCAGGATCCACAAAGAGCCCACCAGAGAAATCGCCTCACCATTGCGATTGACCCATGGGTGCAAACACGAGTTCTTGACCAGCGTCTCGTCTACTTTCCCTCCAGACATGTTGTCCATGAACTGTCGGCCATGCTCCAGAGCCAGGTAGCAGTCGCTGCAGTAGTCCCTCTCCTCCAGGCGTCGAGGTGGCCGTGGGACGAGGCCGACTCTGGGCTCTGTCGTGCACAGAGCAGGGAAGGGATTGGAGCACTGCTCCTGTAGCAGGAGGAGAAGCTCATTTGGGAGGTGCACGGAGGAAGTGTGACGCTGAGCCTCGAGATGCTTCTCTGCCTCACGTCCGGCGTCTGTGCCCCTGCCCACAACGTCCAGCTCGTCCTCGAGGAAAAGGCCGGCGCCGTTGGCGTAGCGCCGATTAACGACAGCGCTGAAGCCGCAGGAGCAGGGGTCCGTGCTGGAATACTGCGAATCCAGGCCTGCATCGCTGATGTAGACGCCTGCGTCAGCTCCCTTGATGTTCATGTTGCACACACACACGCAGCAGCTGTCAAAGTTGCAGTCCTTGAACAAGTTCATGGTCGAGTCAGAGAGGATGAGCGTGACGTAGAGGCTGTGGGCCTCGGGCACTGAAGGCGCCGTGGCCGGTTCGACCGAGCTGAGCGGCCTGAGAGTTGAGGGCGTAGAGGCGGGCGAGTACAGGTCAGAGTTGTCGTATTTCAGCGAGCCCTGGGCGCTGGCGGGACCACGTGGGGTGCGGGGAGTACGCGGGGTCCTCGGTGTAGGCGCCGAGAAGCGAGGCGTGGCGGGTGAGGGCAGGATGCCCGCGCCACTGTTGCTAGGTGGGGCACTGTTGGACTGGAAGGGGGTGTATGTCTGTGTGTAGTCTTGCAGCTCCATGGCACTGCCCACACTCGGGATGTTACTGCCAAAGACAGACAAGCCAACAATCACACATGGTGCGCACGAACAGCATCCTGCGCAATGCAGGAAAAATATCACACTGCAGACTGCATGTGGTGATGCATGACTCCCAAAATAGCACGTGCCATTACTAATAGGGAATGGCTATTTCAGGCAGGCATTTGTTTATAGTTTGTGTAGAGGAAAAGAAAACCCCACCACCACACGTTGTGCTCAACATAAAGCAGTTCTGAGATATCGAACCCGGTTATTAATCTTAAAACAGCTCATCATTTCTCTGTTCGTAGAGAACCTTTTTGTGTTGGCCAAAATTTAAAAAATGGAAAAATAAAACAGAAAATAAGAAAAAAGAAACAGAACTCTAATTAGGCTTAGTTTATAGTTTATGCTACTTTCCGAACAGTTCAGAAACACACTAGTGACCGGCGAGTAGTGACAGAGGGTGGGAGAATTGGCGGGAGCGTCGAGACCGCTGTTGTGACGAGATGAACGCGTTTAAGTGGAGGCTGTCTGAGACGCCGTGTTGGGCAGTAGTGTTTAACTCCATTTCCCCGCTGCGAGGTGGTGGCGTTGCAACAGTGTTAAACATTTTATCAACAGGGCAGCAAAGCAGCACTGATCAACACAACAGCGGTTCATTTTCTTAACGTAGCCTACACAATATACATTTCTTGTGTGTTGGTTGGGAGTTATTATTCTCCTTCAAGTCGATACAATAACTTGTAACTTCCTATCGTCATGAAAAAACATGGGCGTTACAGGCCTTTCAGAAGCATAAACCAGGCCTCCTATGATTAACTGCTCTCAGAACGCAACTACAACATTGTCCACGCAGTAATTTACCCGTCCTTGCCGAGGAAAGACATGGCAGGCACTGGCTGCAGCAGCTCCAGTTTGCCCACAGTCCAGCTGGGCCGGTACACACACTCTTCCGGCATCTTGATGGAATGCAGGCACTGACTGGGAAGTGTCTTTAGAGGAGCGTAGAGAGAGCTGCCCACAAAAACCTGACAGGACTCCGGCTTAAATACGAAAGAGAAGTCCTGAAACAGATGCAAGAACAATCTCAGCACGAGGCGTTAACATATAACATGAAACAGTATTTTCTAGTTCCGTGTCACAAGTTGTCCTCACCTTGATCTCTAAGGGTTTGGGGCTGCAGAGGCCTTCCTCCACCTCCATTTTAAAAGTTCCACTTAGCGATGAACCGTCTGCCAGAGTGAAGCCCGGCCCAGCTTCCATAGAACCACACTCCTTACTGCCCATGTTCATGGGGGAGAAGCCCATGATGTGTTGCTCTAATGACGGAGGTGTGGGGAACATCTGGTGGAGGTCTGCAGAGCCTGGACACACACAACATATTTACTCCATTTCTGATTGGGAGGCTCTCTCCCACCCTGAACCAATGCCTTTACAAACCAAAACGTGCTCTGTAATCATCGCCCAATCTCATGCACGCATAATACGGGTGTAACGATACACAAATTTTCAATACATTTTCGATACATAATTGAAAACCAAATGCCGGCATTTTGCATTTTGTCACATTGCCAAAACAAGAACATGGCGCCTGACGAAGTAATACAAATCGTTTTCTGAGAAGACAAAAATAAATAAATAAAGAAGAAAAAAAACACAAATGTTAGTAGGGAAGACACAGAACACTGATTTTGTGTTTCCTTATAAAGTGTAGTGACCCACAATGGTGCTTTTCAATTTACACAGTACGCAACGTAACGACCGTTGGATTATTATGAACACGTATTACCACTGTACATGATCAAATCAAGTTTGTTAATCCAGAGAGATGTTCAGCGGTTCAAAGTTTGAATTTTAACTGACGTGATGGTGTGCGTTGTTGCAGTACGACTACAGGCTGAAATATAGCTCATGTACTGTCTAAATTATGAATATAGCAGGAATATTGTATTTTAAAGTGCCTCTAGTTAAAAATTACGAGCGTGAGGCGCGTGGCAGAAACAGAAACGAAAAACATAGGATTTTGAAACCATTCCAATTAATGTCAGTATGTCTGATTTGTACAGCATAAACTCTAACTGGATTCGATTCAAGGCACGTATCGTCCCGCAAACCCTGTATCGAAAAAATTAATAAAATAAATAAAAATGCGCATGATAACACCCCCGATTCAGAACTTGTATACATGTATATATATCCCAAAAGGAAAACGAAATTTAGCGACAGTGGACCATGAAAACAGCCACTGTCAAATAGGCGTACTTATACAGGACAGGGTGTCTCCCGCTGCTGGTTTGTGCTCCTTGCCACCAAATTTCTCCTCAGTTCCACTCCCAGTTCTCCTGGCTCCAGGCTGCTGGGAAAAACAAAATCACAGAATAAAATGCTCCCCTGTTTGAAACTGCCATGACCCATGACCCATGTGTAACACACTTCAGTGCATAACTGATCCAAATAATAATCAGAAAAATATTGATCCTTATGAGAGTGGTCTATTAAGAACGCAAGAAGCAATTTTAATGCTACGGTCGAGCTTAATGGCCAAGCTAAGCAAACTTGGCGAAGAGACTATGGTTCACAAGAGACGTGCAGTAGACCTACTGACCGTAAGATCATCCTCATCAGAGTTGAATAGATTGTCCAGGTCGTTTATTGACACCGCCAGGTCAGTCTCATGTATCAGGCTGGTGGAGGGAGGAGGTTTACTGCAGGCTGAGCCATGCGCGTCTGTGGTAATCAACAAATATTAATCAAAAGTCGTGGCACATTTCCAAGCATCGGCAGGGCAAAATAAATAAATAAATAAAATCAGGATTTAAAGTGCTTTGGTCAGCATTAAATTCTTAGAAAAAAATTGTAAAGCATACACACCATCAGTCGAAGAAGTACTACCATCATCCCTCTGAAAAGATAAAATCAACAATATCTATAGTCATAGCAAACCATCGTTTTGGTGTATTGGGAATCAAACAAGTATTAACCATGTTATAAGGCCTTTCAAAATTTCTATTGGGTTATAGCTTGCCATCAGTGGTACACTTGTTGAGTAAACACATTTGGTACGATCCATAAATGAATTGTGCCAATTGTGACATTCACACAAATAACTGACAGGTTAAACCCTATTTTTGAATTTTACAAAAGGCCTAATTAATATGGTGAACACTAGAAATAAGAAATATATGAAAGAACTAGCGCTGGCCGTTAGGTTGGTATTCTAGTCTCTAGTTCGTATTCGGAAGCAGCGTCTTTTTTTTAAGCCACAAAGAAAATGGAGCCTAAACTACAGTTCATTTTATCAGCAAATGCTTTTAGATAGAGCAGTTATTGTTAATGTATGGAAAAGGTTAAAAATAAATAAATTCAGCCGCTGTTGATTTTACACGGGTGACGGCTCTCTGGGCGTGGCGCGTTCATTTCTCTGCTGTCTTGCATTGGTCTAGTAGTTTGAATTTTAACCTACGAAATAGCGCACACTGAGACAGGAGGACTACAGGCTGAAAAAGGCCCATGTGCTGTTTAGATTATGGCCATAACACTGCAAAATACAGCAGCAATATTGTATTCGGCTTTCTAGCAAGAAACCACGCAGAAGAAATGGGACTGAGCGAAAAAAAACAACAAGCTTGGTGCGTGCGCCGCTCGCCTCCGATGTAAAACACAGGTGCGTATTTGAAAGTGGCACTGCTGTGGTGCTCGCGCCGTATCGTGCACTTACCGGGTCTGGTGTAAAGTGAGCTTAAGAAATCACGTGAGAGCACTTGGAATTATCGGACGATAAGAAAAATGCTCAGTGCAAAATTTGCGGTACAAGGTTGGTGTAGCATGGAGGCACGACAAGTTCGATGAATCATCTCAAATATGTATGCAAGTGTATATATATATATATGTATATATATATATAGCACTGTCAGCTTAATAATAATATTGTTAAAAATAATAATAATATTGTTAATAATAATACAAATACATTGTTGCCACCTACTGAATATATTTTTAAACTACTTGTTATTTATTTATTTCTAAAATATAATTTAAACATGAATAAAAAATAAAAGCATTCGGCTTTACATTCACCATCCAACACCTTTAACTGTAACAGTCAACAAAAAAATGCATGTGAAAGACATGAGGTCGGGGACGGGGGGTAAAATCGAGCTTGCTGCAGATTTTTAGCTTAATACTTTGCTTAAACTTTGCCTCTGAAACATAATGTTTCTCTGCGTGACATCAGCTTGACTGACCTTATTTCTCTTTGCAGGCTCTGATCCAGGCCTCTTCTCTTTATCAGTGAAGGAGAACTCCTCGTCTCCCTCCACAAAGGCGTAGGGGTCTGCGTCCAGCTCCTGCTCTCCATCACACACAGACACCGAGTGATATTGGTTCTTCTTCTGAATGTACATCTTCACCAGCTCCTCCGACACCTTTAGTGACGTTGTCGAGGAAGCCATCATCCTGTGAAGACATGCATGCTTCAAGTTTAGTTTTTCTAGAAGACATTATAATCAGGCCTGTTCAACAAGCAGGTCAAACCCTCTCTGTGGTACAGGATAAAAATAATAATCATCTGAATTTTATTTGATGGAGGAAAACCACAGGGCTGAACGAGTGTGTGCTTACTTAGTGACAGAAACAGCGCTATCCAGGCTGTCCTGCTTTAGTTTGTCCACAGGAAGCTGAGGTGGCGGTAGGTCTACGTTCCTTTTGCTAGGGAGTCTGAAGTACCTCCAGGGATTGTGGCTCGTGTCCTCATTGGGGTTGATGGCTGAGCCCACGTACACTGTGGGTTCCAGCGAGTCTGGGTAAGCAGTAGTGTATTCTGAGGTTGAAGCGTCGAAGGACGAGTGATCGGGGCTTTTTGAAGGCAGGAGGCAGGGCTCAGCAGGGGGAGGGTAGAACTGCCGATGAAGGGGCGTGGAGGAGCGTTTAAGCGCCGCTGGCGTCTCCTCCTCTCGCTCGCAGGGATGAGGGCTGAGCGGTGGAGGCTGCGGTGAGCCGGCCATGTCTCTAGACGATGCGCGCATGGTTTGAGCTTTGCCCGTACCGACATCCCCATAGGGGAGAGCGCGGTAATGACTGCCCCGCTCATCTGCCTCCAGGCTCAAATCCTCGCCCACAGAGTTGCGGTGGTGGAAAGGCGTTTGAGGTCTCTTCTGCTGTTTCTCCACCTTCTCTGGTTTGTCTGCCACTTTGTGCTTAGAGGGGGGTTGAGAGGGCTGGCCAGCAGTGAGGGGAAGTCCAGGAGTGTTACCCACACGCTGTTTCAGGCTCTTGTGTCTGTGGAAATAAAAAACACTAAAATGTTATACACCATAAACAGCATGACATTTGTATTTGTATTTATATCTATATAATCCAGAATATAATGGATTTTGATGCTTCTCTAACAAGCATGTATGCCATGTAGACCTTGAGCAATTGCACTGCATCCTTTGATAGCGTTCAACAAAATCCCAAACACCAGCTTTGTCCATCTCCTCTTCACATACACCATTGGCTATGGCTGAGAACTTCCTCCTGTAAAAAAGTGCACATACAGCTCGGTTAATGAAGCACGTTTCTTCTGTCGTGTAAACCAGCAGGTATAAGAGGGCAGACAAAATGTCCTACTTGTTCTGAGCCCGGTTGACGTTACATTCCTGCCACACTGCCTCCAACAAATGACTGGCCAGCTTGCGAGGAACTTTGCCCCCATGATGACTTGTACTGTCCATGCTGAAGCCATCAGCTGCTGGTGAAACTTTGGTCCACCTCTGAGCAGACTGCGGAACTACAGCAAAGGATGAAAATAGTCAAATAAATAAATAATCACTGTACAAGAACCTGCCTAATATCTAAAAACAAGTGTTTACTAGTCTGGTCAAAATTACAGCCACACAAACACGTCTTCTCAGGCGTTATTGCAGGCGTACCTTTTTGGGCTTCCTCTGGTGAGGTTGGAGGCGTGAGTGTAACTGAGGAGAGGGCAGGCTCTCTGTGTGTTGTGTGACTATGATGGCCTCCAGAGGAGACCGTCGTGCCGGAGGAGTTTGCTGCAGCTGGGGCTGGAATATCCGACTGGGCCACAAGCACCAAGCAGGAGGGGTACACCATCCTCACCCCGGCTGAGGGGGAAAACAACAACACCACTCACAATCAATTTTAACTCGGCTCACAATATGAAAGACCGCTTGATTTTTGTATTAATATTTTGTCATACCAACAAGAACCTCCACAGCAGCCAGAGAGTCATCTTCCCAGTCCAAATCATCCACTTTGTCTTCTGAGGTGTCCTTGGTGTTGGGGCTGATGGGGTAGAACTGCTTCCATTCGTCTATTAACTTCTGAGTTGGAGGATCGGAGAGCTTAAAAGACTGGCCCGTGAGGGTCCCATTTAAACCATATGGACTGAGAATCACTGAAAAGAAATGAAACAAGAAGCAACGTGTTTTCTGATGCCAATTAGGTGTACAACTTCTCCACATTTTCCATCAACTACCAAAAGGCTGTTACTATATCCGATAACTGAAGTAGACAACACGTTATAATAATAATCATCATCATCATCATCTTTATTTATGTAGCACTGAGTTCAAAATCTCATAATAGCAGGTAAAGCACCATCTATGCCTTACCAAAGCTCCTGCAATAGTTAGGCAGAGAGCATGT
Organism: Olivaichthys viedmensis; assembly: GCA_028565825.1. Classification (NCBI taxonomy): domain Eukaryota; kingdom Metazoa; phylum Chordata; class Actinopteri; order Siluriformes; family Diplomystidae; genus Olivaichthys; species Olivaichthys viedmensis. The sequence goes on along the minus strand of JAOUQW010000047.1, from coordinate 7,727,218 downwards.
TTTCATTGGAATTAACCATAGCTGCATTTGGCAAAGCCTACATGCATAAAAACCTTATATAACCGACTAAAATGCCCCGAAGGAGAGTAATGATGAATGAGGACAAGTCTAACTATTGAAGAAAGTTAACCCTCATCCATTATTAAACAACAAAACATCCCAATCACCAATGCAGAGCTTTTTTTATGAAACACATAACTCAGCATGCTCATACAGGAACGTTTCACTCCAAAATAAAATAATTAAATAGATAAACAAAGTGGCACAATCAGCATTAAGCACAACAGAAACGCTAACATAACTGATGCGGGGAGAAAAGGGAGAACAATAAATCAACATGAATAACACAAGTTGGTTAAATGAGTGAGGTAATGTAGTTGTAAGTGTGTATCTGGAGAAGCCCTCATCAGCGCCAGAGTGGGCCTGTATTGAGTTAATTACTAGCAGCCGGGCAGGCAAGAGAGCCCCAGAAGAATCAGCAGGATGCTATAACTCTGTCATTACTATGCCCTTGAGCACAGGAAGAAAAAAAAAAAAAAACCCACGCTTGCCAAAATACTGACTGCTGGAGGCCTTAAGGAGACACAAAAGGGCCAAAAAAACATGAAGCTACATTTTCACTTTGATTTAGACTACATAGCACTGAACTGCACAAATCTGAATACACCTGTACTGCCTAACGCATTTGGATGAAGGCCATACATCCCAGCATTTGTGACTTTCTGTATAAAAAACAATAATTCTACAAGTAGCCTTCTTTATATACACGTCTTTGACGCGCCAACATTGGACACACAGTAGATATGCCCTGATTTACAGCTTTATGAACGGGCAAACACTCCCAACACATTTTCAATTCCAAATGTCCATTTTACAAGCGTGGGCCAAAAAGCATCATAATAGTTAATTACCTGAACTATGAGAGTGTATAAAGTGTCGTCGTTTTCAAATCTGACCACTGTATTTGCGCTACGGCACTTTCAGGAAGTCAATGAGAACAGACCAAGGACAGAGCAGTGAGGCCAGCAACGTCTATTACCTCAGCATAATGTTTTAAAAACATGCGGCGTTAGCTGTCAAATAACGGGTCCATCGGACAAATCTCGCTCTCGTCTCGACCCTTCTACAAACTTGACAATCGGCGCAGTTCCTGTCACTCCCATGTGTAAGCCAACACACTTCTTTGCATATTTTGCTTGGAGCACGCTACCAAAAAGTACCGGTTCATGCTGACCTGCCTAGAGCAGAAGTGTAACGTTTGGCGGAGCTGAAAAGTGTGATCTCACCTTGCACCGGGCTGCTGCTGTGCTGGGCCAGCGTCAGGTGTTCCTCACTCAGCAGGTAGACGGGTTGATGCTGGTTGATCTCCACGCTGGTACACACGTTGTTGTCTCCGTGAAGGAAGAAAGTGAAGGAACAGGACAGATGTTCGCTTTTAGGAGCCAGAGAACAAACAGAGAGGAGAATTAGGACTGACGTTATCTGAAGTTGTCAGAATTCTAAACATAGCGTGCCAACAACTGGTGTCACAAAAAAAAGTAAAGTATAGACAGACAGCAAAAATAAAACCTGAACCAAATGGCCATAATAATTAAACCTTCCTCAATTTAAAAAATTACACCAAACTGTAAATTTTCTAGGTTAACTTGTGTTCATACTGATTAATACAATTTAAGGCTGCACAATATATTATTTGTTTAAATCGTTCTCGTATTATTAGCTTATATAATACTGACATGGCAGAGGGCCGCTACACAAAAATGAGCCCCTAACAAACCACAATTTTCTTTATTACGACTACACCAGTTTTTTCCCCCCTAGATATTTCAAGGTATAATCGCAAGTGCATGTGCAGCAATATGCTATTTTTGGTCCATATCGTGCAGCCCTTGCCGTCTTCAAACCTCCAGGAGCCTCAGTTCATTTTACTGTATCGCAATCTATTAGGCTAAACAGCCTGGGGCACAACAACTGCTGTCACACAACTCCGAATCCTTCATCACAACCTATTTTACATACAAGAGGGATTCTTTTCATATTTTAAAGTCAAATGCAAAAAAAGTGCATCCCCCGAGGTGCAAAGCGACAGAGTGCCGCTTCCCTTACGCAGAGGCGACACAAAATAAGAGCGTGAATCACAACACAGGTAACGAGAAAGGGAGAGATATTATGCTGAATGGGGAAAGTGTGCATTCCTCATGTCTGCTGAGCACTCAGTGGAGTGTCATTAAGGCGCGCTAGCGACTCAGCATCAAACTCCACACCAACAGATGGCACTTCAAAGTCTGCGTACAGCCCTGCGGTGTTTAACACAGCCTGACATCATACTACATCATCTGGTGGCTGCCTTAAGAAATCAAACCACTTCAAAATGATCAGCCTGGAGTAGAACTTCCAGTGCAGACAATTACTAAGAACTTAGGGTTTTGCCCACGCCCTGGCAAATAAAGGCAATTATACGAGTTAAAGTGAAACGTTGATTTCTGTTGACCTTGCTGCTCGCAAAATAACCACAACATAAATATGCCGTTTAAAAAAACAACAACAACCCAGTACATCGTTAAAGGCAAGACAGAGGAAGCAGTCACATTTTCCAGTGCATGCATCCTTAAACAGCCACCGCGGCCCAGAGCACGAGGCCAAGGGGCCCTTTTTTTTGACACATTGTCAACAGTAAAAACACAGCACAACACCTCGGTCCTGAGGGAGCAAATTACCGTTCGTCATCTCGGACAGAAAACTGAACCCTGCTTCCTCACTTAATATGACCAAGATCTGACGGACTTCATGCAATTGATGTACCTTCAGTTTCTGGAGAAACAAAACTGGAGGATTCTGCTGAAATGTCCGGTGAGGAATTTGCTACCCAAGACACAAACACACTGAGCGATCAGAGGAGTGAGACGGGGATATATATGGCTTCCAGATGAGGGACTGGGCCCTACTGTATCAACAACTTAATGCAATTTGACTTCTGCGGTCAGAATGTTTAATACAGCAGCCTATGGCATGTGGTTACATCATTGGGTAAAGAAGGAAAAACATAAAACAAGAAGAGAAAAAAAGCAAGCCACAAGTCCACTGTCTCAAAAGATTTTTACCCAATGCTGAGGAATGCTTTACCTCTTGTTGATGGGCTTCTCATCTTTCTCGTAGGGCTTGACAAACCACTTGCCGATGCGCACAAAGCAGCGGTTCATGAGGCAGCGCTCCAGCAGGTTGTGGATGGCTTTGAAGAGCAGCGTGCGGCACTCGTAGGTCAGACCGCTTTCCCACACCCCGTCTTCGTTACCTGACAGAAGAAAAGCCCAAAGGCTAAATGTCACTGCTTCTACAAAGTTGTCCTAACCCGGCATTCAGACGAACGAGGGACAAGCCGCTCATGTCGCTTGCAGTTTGTCTCTTGTGAGTGTGTGTGGCGAACGCAACTGTTGTTGCTTGTGAGTGTGCACTTTTTTTTTAAACGTTGTATGTGACAACAGTAGCCACAGTGTACACACGATACTGTAAAATGTATACACATCACTGTGTTACCTATGTTTAAAATGCATTTTATATTGGCGTTAATAGAATAGAATAGAATAGAATGCTCCTTTATTGTCACATATACATATACAAGTACAGTACAGCGAAATTGATTCTTCGCATATCCCAGCATGTTGGTAAGCTGGGGTCAGAGCTTAAGGGCCTTGCTCAAGGGCCCAACAGTGGCAGCTTGGCGGAGTTAAGATTTGAACCCACGACCTTCTGATCAGTAGCCCGGTGCCCTAATCACTGAGCCACCACTGCCCCATGTGAGCTGTGGTCAGAAATCGGACACCAACAGAAGCTGACGTGACTTGTGCAGAGTACCAGACATGCTACAGTCATGTCAACTAACTGACGGCTGGTTTCAGCATAGTTGTGTCACTACTGCTAATGTTAAATATAGCAGCGTGTTGGGATTACTTGTAAGGTTGGTCTAAATTGGTCTACATAATGTGTCGCAAATGTTTGAGATATGATATGAGTATATGCTGCTTAAACTCGTGGACGGTTGCTGGTTCTTTGCAGACCATGGAGGTTGAGGTTAAGCTTCATCCATACACTGGATATACAGCATATGGCCTAGTCAGTTATGATGGCATTCTCCTGCCTATATATACACCCTGCTATAGGCTATGTGTGGTATTTCCAGTGTACTGATCTGAAACCCCTATATATCTTCTCAAGGCATCTGTGCTGTGGGCGCAAGCAAGATGTGGCGAAGTGTGTACATAATCTGGGTGTCTATTAGTGTGAGATGGATATAGTCTGACTGCTAATTCATCGCTTATTTTTCTTTAACAGAGCAAAGGCTTTAGTAGGCTGAACATGGGCTTAAAATTTCCATCTTGTGCTAAATGGTGGGTTTAGAATGGAATGCTTTTAAGACATATTGTGTATTCTTTATGAGGGTAATGACTCTAGGACTGCACAGGGGAATGAGAATCTTGGTCCTGGTGTGTGTGTGCGCGCACACACGCTGGATGTGGTTTGACCTTTTAGTAACATCTCAGCTGTGGAAATGTGTGATCTCGGATGAAAGTGACTGAAGTGTCCATGCACGTTCCTCATGCAGAACCAGAGCCACCTCAAACAGACCTGTGCTGTCATGTTCCAAATTAGATGGACTCTCTCTCTCTCTCTCTGTCTCT
>JAOUQW010000047.1:7711918-7722442 GCA_028565825.1 Olivaichthys viedmensis | reverse complement strand
GCCATGATACAGCGCCCCTGGAGCAGGGAGGGTTAAGGGCCTTGCTCAAGGGCCCAACAGTGGCAGCTTGGCGGAGCGGAGGCTTGAACCCACGATCTTCTGATCAGTAGCCCAGTGCCCTAACCACTGAGCCACCACTGCCCGGAAACCCAGGAAAATAAGAAACCACGGCTTTTCTTCTATTTTTGAGCGCCGAATGCGGTTGAATGGGGACTAAAGGCGGGTAGTTGTGAGAACAGAGGTTTCGGGGGACAACCTGTGCCGTAGGATCGTTTGAGTTTGTTGCTTTACCGCGTCAAACCTTATGTGCACAGAATCGAGAAAATCTCATTTCAAATGTCACTTGTTGCTCTGTCGCATGAATGTTCGCCTGTCGCTTGCTCGTGTGAACGCAGGGTCACTCACACAAGTGACTATTACTACTGTTCCATTTAGGCTTATTCGCTATAACAATTTAGTCGTCCTGCATAGCCTTGGTTTTCAGTCATGATGCTCCCAATTATGTTATTCTTTATGTTCAAGTCTGACATGCCATCGTTTTTTTTTTTTTTTTTTTTTAATTGCTGAGAATATGGCAATTTAGTTTTCCATAAAAATGTAGTGTATTATTATTATAATTTTTTTTTTTTACAAGGTAGCATGTCATAAAAGATCCTATTTACTGCACAAGAATAATTGTGGGAAGATTGAAATTGATGAGGAGGGAAAAAAACACTTGTGGTTGAAAACATGTGGGAGATGTTTCCTTATCATGGCAAAACCTGTGTACAATTACCCATGTCTGTGGGTCCCTGCGTGTAAAAGGCTTTTGCGTACAGCGGCTCATATTATATCATAACCCCCTCCTTTTCTGTACAAACCCAAAAAGGTGAATATTCTTCTTTTTAAAGGAAACACTTAAAAAAAAAAAAAAAAAAAAAGACAATTTTATTGCCTTTAAGTTGAACTCAAATTTCCTGGCTCACATTGTGGATTAGTCTTGTTTCACTTGACAGGAAATAGTTGCGTTCAAATCAGTTGCATTATTTATTTTATGCTATATGAGCTTTAAAAGCCTATTGTTGATTCCCAAATGTGATTGGCGAATATTCATGTCTGATTAAGATCCTTTACGGCGTGTTCCAGTCGATTACATGAGACCCGAACTTGTTGTACAATAAAACTCAATCGCACCACTTAATGACTTTTATGGTTGATAATCTTTGCAGCTCGTCTCTGAACGATTAAATCGATAATCACGATTTTTTTTCCTTTTAAAAAATAAAATTGTCATCAGGGGAAAATCCAACATCGAACAAGCCATTTCATTACTTCTTTAACCGCAAAGGATAGTGGATGAAAATGAGCTACGTGATTATAATGGCTGGTTACACTGTATTACTTTGCATTACCTTACACTAGCAGGCAGGAAGTTACTGATGTTGTTCCTGGTTTGTCTCTTGTGGGCGTGTTTTGACCGCTACTGTTGTCGATTGAGAATTGATGCACTTGTCCAGCTTTTTCAAAAGCTGCAACTGCATAATTTATACACATCACTGTCTTATTTTTGTGTAAAATGTATTTTAATATTGTAATAAAACCCAGAATAAGGTTAACTGCGGGTATGATCTTTCGATGGGAACTAAACGCAGGTTAGGAACTGAAGTTGTGAGAGTAGAAAGTTGAACAACACTCAAGCCAATTATTTGTCATGTACATTTAAGCATGACCCCTTTGGAAAACCCCACTAAATGTGCCAAAGTTGTTGCAATTCCAGAATCTATTAATCTTACTCACCATACAGCTTCCAGGTTCTTAGGTTGTATATAAAAAAAATAAAATAAAAAAAAAGGAAAATCACGAACAAACCAGAGTAAAATGTGCCTCAAACTTGGAACCGAACTAATTCCCTTTTGCCAAAGTTCTCTTTCTACTTAAAAAATAAATAAAAAATTTCCTGTGGAAGAGAGTTCAGCGATACAAAGAAGGTGAAGGCATTATCAAATTCCTTCAGCTGTGTCTGAGCATTCACTGTGCATAAGTAAGTACAGAGATTAGGAGCTTATTGTGAACAGGTAAAGGTCAAAGTGTGTTTTAATTAGAGCGTCCATGTAACAAACAGCAACCCAAAGCTCTTCTCTGCATCTGTATGTTCTTCATTTCTCAAACGATCACCGTGCAGTCGGCACAGCTGTGCTAAGAAACATGATCCTACTAGCAAGCGAGAGCAAACACCCACGAGCTATTTACAAAAGTTAAACTCTCCCAACCTCATCATGTGGAGTTGGCCACTGATTACAATTAAAGACCTGCGTTTTGTGACCTCGCACGTCTCTATACAAACGTGTGTATTGTTCAAGCTTTTTCCAACCAAATTCCCTCAGATATTAATGAATGCGCTTGCAATAGCGTGCCAGCCGCATGACCTGCCAATGATGTGCTCACGAGACAGCTCGTAAATTACATCGATCCAAAGATGAACGGAAAAATATTTAGTCTAGCAAATTTGTAGTATGTAACATTCAAATATCAGCATGTTCACCGTCATATCACTTTATAAAAGAGATATTAAAGACAAGAAATTCCTAACGGCAAGCTAGAAATCCCCAAGTAGGTTGTTCAGCTACATTTCAACAAGAATACCATAGCCAGGCAAATGGTGCTGGGTGATTTTCTGGTGAGACGTTGTGAGTTAGATGTTAGGAGCTGTGTCAAGGAGAAGGAAGAGAACCTACTCGAGAGCTCATGGTGGATGAGCTTGGCAAAGTTCGGATCATCGCCCCACCAGAAGAGCCAGAGCTCTCGCCGTCCGGGCGTCTGGTGCCGCCGCCACACGCTCAACACATCCGCCTTTAGGCACCGGCTGAAGCTGCACAGGATGGGGTCCTCCTCGGTCACAGGGAAGACGATGGGCGACGATGTGGGGCCCTGCCATACAAAGCACTTCCATTTGATGCCTGTGAGGTCAGCCTGAGGTCAGAGACAGAAAAACATACTGTTAAGACAGAAATGGCAACATAGCAAATTATTACTATTCCAGAAATATTACATAAAACATTTCATTAAAAAAACAAAACAAAAACAAACAAACAAACAGTCGCATCTTACGAGCACAAGGCGGTAAAATCTTTATCGAACGTGTGCCTGCGAAAAGTCTTGATTGTTGTTGGTAGTATGCATTTCCATCAAACAGTGCAAGTAAACACGCAGGACTGGTCCGTGCATAAACACGGCATCTTGTACTTGAACATGAGCATTCGGTAATCTAAAAGTAAGCATGGGCTTACACAAAAATAGCCTTATGGTTATAATGATTACACTTTCCTGAAACCCTAAGCATCATACCACTGCCAGCCAGCTACTAGACATGGGCTTAAATCCAGTTACACAAGACAGTCTGACTGGAAAAGTTTTCAATTATCTCCAGGAAATACTCCGCTCTCTGGGCAAGAGTCGTTTTTTGTTTTCCACTTCAGAAAGGATGTAAATATCAACAGACTAATCAGATCATATCAGTGTCATGTCGAGCAGTGCATGGGGTCCCTACCTAACTTTTGTGAGAGACCAGTGAATCGAAATGTTGCCTGATCACGACGTAAAACTTCAAAAAAGACAAAACGTGACACCCAAAAAAAAAAAAAAAAAAGGTGCTCAGGCTAACAGAGCAGAAAACACACAAGTAGGCCTAACTCAAATGATATCCGACAGACGGCTGGTTTGGCCAGCTGATTTACTAGCCTTGACCCGAAGATGAGCAGGAAAAACACTTAATCGAGCTCGATATAAAACTCGCATAACATTCGCCTGTTATGTAAACGCTCACCACCACGGAACTTTACTGAAAACGGACTTTATAAAAGCCTTTTTTTCCCTTCCTTCTTTCTTTCTTTCTACAGGAAAGATTGTTCAGCTAAACTTGACCAGGAATGACAAGTAGACCAAAGTTCATATAAAATCCACACTTTCGATGTCGAACGTTCAATTTTGAACTTAAGAAGCGAATTCTTTTTCTTCTTTTTTTTTTTTTTTTAAACATAAATAAATAAATAAAAAGAGAGCATTTCAAATCGATACATATCATTTTCTCAGCCGGTTAACTTTTGAGTAATGACCACTTGTGAACTCCGGATAGTTGCGACATTGTTTACTAGCAATGCACTTAGCAATAGCTAGATTAGCTGTGCTAACTTCACACACACACGCACGCACGCGCACCATAAAGGGTAAACTTCGAGCAATTTCGAGAGTAGAACCTGTAGAACCATGGCGGTTTCTTTCCCAACGTACTTACTTCCCCAGGTTCCACGGTATTTGCTTGTTCACACAGCGCGGAGCAGCTCAACAGGCCTGGGCCGCTACTTTGAGTAAGCTAGCCTCGAGTAGCTGGCTAAGCTAGCTGTACTTAGCGTTAGCGTTAGCGTTAGCTCGAGCTCTTACCAGACAGAATAGGTTGGAGTGGCAGTCCTCCAGGCTGGCCCCGTTGGGTACAAAACAAGAACTCATCCTCAGGGTGAAGTCAACGTCTCCATCGTTTCAGACGAGAGGAACAGATGCGAGGGAGCGTCGCGAGTGTCCTTGTGGCCGGCTGAGCAGAAACCCCAGCGCAAGCAGCTCCTCAAACAAAAATCCGCCGTCAAGTCGCAAGGGTTAAGTTTAGCTGCTAACGAGCTAACTCTCTCCAAATCCTCGAGTCTCTCGTTGAACTCGCCGATTCGTTACTTGGCCGCTGTGTGGAAACAGACACACGCCGCGCTAAAGGCTCGATCAGCTCTGCGGAAGAAAAAAAAACAATCCCACACGCTTATCTATCGGCAAGGCAGCCGATAAAAAACCCGACATGGATCAAACGGTTAGAGGTAATTTCTCTTCCTCCCTCTTTACCTAGCATCAGAGTACCAAGACGGCTAGCGAGCCGAGCCACTAGCGTTAGCTAACAAGCTTGCTAACGTGAGCTAGCCGGCTAACCGATTGGCAGCCAAGTCCAGTAAAAAAAAAAAAAAAAAAAGTGTTCAGTTACAAAAGAAATCCCTCCTCTTTTCTTGGTCTTCACGAGGGGAAATGTCCATTAAATATCTATTAAAATCCGAAATGGAAGCACAAATAAAACGCGGAACATTGTCCGCTTTCTCAGCAACGTTCTTGCTGGGGTTTTTTTTCTTCTTTTCTTTTTTTTCTTCTTTTCTGTTTGAATAGCTTACATGGGTCTGTATCCTTTAATGGCGGCCACAGGGACACAAACTCTGTAGCTGCCTCTCGGCTCCGGCTGGGAGTCAACTGAGCCGAAAACGAGTCGACTCCGCATTCTGTGGATCCGTAGCGTGAGATTCGACGTGAAGCAAAAAGGAGTCGGTTCTTAATGGGAATCGTTCTCCTTTAAAAAAGAAAAAAGAAAGAAATACCAACACTTGCTTTAGAGGAAATGCAAATTAGAGTATCTACACTCTTAGAAAAAGGGTTCTCAAGGGTTCTTTGGATGGTTAACGGTGTTGGCTTTCTGAAGGGGAACCTTTTGTGAAAGGTTGTAGGGTTCTACTTAGGACCTTTAAGGGTTTGCCCCAGAGGGATAAACTAAAGAACCCCTTTTTGGGTGCTAGATGGAGGCTTTTTTTTTTTTTTTTTTTTTTCTGAATGTAAGACAGGGTACCCCCTTTTTTATTTGGAATGCATTTCCTTGAATTCAATGCATTTTTATTTTGGAGAAAAAGTGTCCATATGATATGAAACAGTGTATAAAACAATGTGTATTTAGTGGTTTTAAAATGAGGGACTAAATTAGAACTAATAATCACAATAATAATTAATAATATAGACGCACGCGGCGATCATCTGGGTCCAATCACTTCGCTGTAGCGCCCCCAGTGGCCAGTTTTTGCCAATATGCATAGGGAACTAAATAGAGCGAGGATGGATATAGGGTGTTTCTCAGTACCAAGAACGCGAAGATCGGACTCGTAGTCTTGACAAGGACGTTCTTGGCAAGGAATCTTGCAAGAACGAACTCACACGGACACGAGAATGGAGAACCCACCTAATGACGCGTTTGAGATTCGCTGTGTACTTGATATTGCGCAATACCTCATTTCACCATTCTGTCATATTACACTCAATCAAAAGCGTTTTTGGATTTCTTGAAAAACTTTTATCATAAACTTTTTTTTTGGTTTCTCATAATAACGAGAAAGTTTCTCATAATAACGAGAAAGTTTCTCATTATTACGACTTAGTGTCTCGTAATTATGACTTAGTGTCTCGTAATTATGACTTAGTATCTCGTAATTATGACTTTGTTTCGAATTATTATGAATTAGTTTCTTGTACTAATGAGATATTTTCTCATAATAATGAGAAAGTTTCTCATAATAACAAAGTTTCTCATTATTACGACTTGGTACCTCAATTATGACTTAGTTGTAATTATGACTTAGTTTCTCGTAATAATGAGATATTTTCTCATAATAACGAGAAGGTTTCTTATTATTACGACTTGGTATCTCAATTATGACTTAGTTTCTTGCAATAATGAGATGTTTTCTCATTATTATGACTTAGGTTCTCGCAATAATGAGATGTTTTCTCATTATTATAACTTAGTTTTTCGTAATAATGAGAAATGTTCTCATATATCTGTCTTATTTTGAGCAGCGATTTATTGGGGAAGTCGGATCGAGACCCTTTGGCTATAGGATGTAAGCTGAGCTGTGATGGTTTTCAAGCATATTGAGCAATACTTTAAACAGGGTTTTACAAATAATGAAATCCTTTCATTGTTGAAGGAGGTACATGGAGTCAGGATAAGCAATGACACCCTTGAGCGAATTTTAAGCAAGCATCAGCTTTGGAGAAGAAAAACCAAAACTGACGTGGCTACCTTTATTCAGCAACAGCTACAAACGTCTGGCCTGTCATGCGGCTATCGATGGATGCATCAAAAATGTTTACTTAACGGGATTATTACCGACAGAGAGACAGTTTGCGTGATTTTGTGATTACTAGATGGCCAGGGTGTTGATCTGAGGGCCAGGAATCGACTGTGTCAGCAAATATACAACCCAATTATGTGTGGCACATCGATTGTTTTGATAAATTAAAACCATACGGAATTGGAATAAGTGGATGCATAGACAGCTTCTCCAGGAAGATAATATGACTTGAAGCTTTCAGAACCAACAACGACCCATGCCTTATTACAGGGTATTACATGACTGTTGTTACAAAGGCTGAAGGATGCCCTGCGAGAGTAAGACTGGACCTCGGAACAGAGAATACACATGTTGCAGATATGCAAAGATTTCTTCATGATGGAAATCCACCAGGAACACAGTGTGCCACCTTTGGCCCAAGGACTGGCAATCAGCAAATCGAAAGATGGTGGCTTACACTACAAAGCCAGTGCATTCAATTTTGGATGAGCCTCTTTGAGAGTCTGAAAGAAGATGGACATTTCGCCGACACGTATCTGGACAAGTCTCTGGTCCGGTTTTTCTTTCAAAACATGATTCAGGTAAATGCACAGAATACCGATGAGCACATCTATTGATAACGTTATGCTATGATATGGCTGTGTACATGATAATGTAATTTTAATTGATTCTCAGATTATAAGTGGTTCTGTGCAGTTTTCCAATTTGACCACTTAAGCTGTCTAGTAGGCTTACTGACTATTCACAATAAGTTAATTATTGTGAATATTGGTTAGTCTTCTTTATTTTAGTTTCAGGCAACTTCGAATCATATATGCATATAAACTCATTTAGCCTTGGTCAAAAACTGTTTTCTTTTATACAGTTTTATTCCTCTGTGACATCTTTTATCAGTAACTAGAAGTACGGTTTCAACAAAAGCATTAGTTTACTTTATAGATCCTACATACATTATTTCTCTGTAGAATCATGATCTTATTTTATTCCACAGAAGGAACTGGATGAAGTTGTATCTACGTGGAACATTCACACATTAAGACCAGTCCATAACTCCAGATCTCCCAATGGACGTCCATCTATTATGCATGCAGCCCCTCAGTTGTATGGACCTACAGATTACCTGCATACTGTGTCCACAGAAAAGGTTGAACTATGTCTTGAGGAATGTTTATTCAAAGATTACCCATGTGATGAAGATGTCTTCAACGTTTGCGTAGAACTCATGACAGTCAGTAATATAAGCTCCACTTCAAAAGCTCCACTTGTTTTGGTCTTCATATAATATTAATCCGAGTCGAAAGTAAATAATTATCTAATTATTTTAGACTTTTAATTAAAGTTTCACTGTAAAATGGCAGTCTATTGTTGAGAACAATTTATGTCACTGTAATTGTGTAATAAACTTGCCGTGAAGCTGTAGTCTGGGTTTTCTAGGACATTAACTGATATTGCACCTAATTTACATTATGTTTGTTGCGACGAAGATTATGAAATCTAACGGCTACGGAAAATGATTGCATGCAGCTCAAGTAATCACGATTGGATCAGATAATCCTGATCAGTTGATTATGTAATAATTGCGACAGGCCTACACATTAACACGAGTCAATGAGTGAGTGTTTTCAGTTAAAACAATATGAGATAAAATCACTGTATACATCATTTATATTGCAGTTAACTCATGTTTTTAAACAGATTTCTTTAAGATAATGGTTTGAGACCAGCAACGCATTTTCACAGATCATTATGTTTGGTTAACAGTATGTGTTATTGGTTGGAAATAATAAAGTGCCAAGTACCAACCCATTTTAAACATAATTCCTTGGGTGCCTAAGGATTTTGCACAGGGCTGCTCTTATTTCTAAAAATATTTTTTGATCTTGTGTGAGATCCAACTGAAGACGCATGAACACTGTTAATGTAAAGATAAGGAAATACATTGTTTTGTGTTCTCTTAGATATACTTATGTGGAATGTTTTAACAAGATTACCATGAATTGTATAAATGTACATGTTTGAAGGTAATGTTGATAAATCTGAGCCAGTGCAAAATCTGAGGAACAGAGACAATCGCTGTAAATCAGACGCCCTCACATACGTAGTTAGAATCCTCTGAATGTCCTTCTGCTGGGTACTCAGTGTCTCTGGAAAAGAAAGGGATCGCACAACTTTTCTGCTTGTTGGTTGCAAGTTGTCATACGCAGTTGAGATGTTGTCAAGTTGGAGGCCAGCATTAGAAAGTATGTTTACCCATTGTTCAATGACATATACAGGCTCTTGAAGCAACTTTTTGTGTGCCAGCTCTTGGAGAACCTCTTCAACATTACTGGCTGTCGGCCTTTTCCTACACTGGTGAATATCCAAGATCTCAAGTCATTCCTTTTTGTCAACACTGTCAAAGTCTGACCGCCAAGATTCAAAGTTTTCAATCAAATCGCTTCTGATGCATGCAGATGAAGCTTGCTCCAAAATAACTGGAGTCAACCTCACAGGAAGGTATTTTTCCTTCTGCCATCCAAAAGCAATAATGCAGGCAACACTTTCCCATTGTAGCTGCCCAAAATCATGACGGAGGAAAGGAACCTTCAATGAACTGCCCATGGTGCACTGGTCATAAAAATCATGTCTGAATTCGGAGAGACAGTCCCTCACAACACCTCCATCATCATACCCCATCTCAAGTTTTCCATCTGGCAGTACAACCTGTATTTTCACATTAGCTCTTAAAATTCTTTCATCTGAAAAATGTGATACAAGTTCAGCAAGTGCTTGGCCACGGTGAACAACTAAGATTCTCTCCATAGGCTGACTCTGTGCCATATTTTGAGGTGACATAGGTAATATATCATTAATACTTTGTTCAGTAGTGCCTCCAACGTCTTCTGTGAAGATTGTAACAATGTTTCTGTCTTCCACAGTAAATGCCTCGGCGCTTATTTCCTCTGTGGAATGGAGAAAAGGTGTGTTCTGAGTGTTCATGGTGAAAAGATTTCTGTTGCTCCCAATGCAGATCACTTCTGCTGTGTCTACATTTTGTCTACATCTATCAGATAGCAACTCTGTATCAGTGATGGGAGTGGAATGGGAAGGATGAGACTGGGAACATTTGCTTCCTTTTGCCTTTGTGCACTATGATGATTTATTCTTTTTGTTGTCAGATAGAGCCGGAGGAGTGGCAATTTTGTGTCCTCATACAACTTCCCAACTGTTGCTTCTCCGTCCAATGATAATTCCTGGTAGTCTTTTATATCAACCTCAAACTCTATGATATTGCCGTTTGTGTTTTTTCCATTTGAAAAAAATAGATGGGATGCAAACAAAACAAAACAAAAATAAATCAATCTTTCGTGTGCCCCCTCCTTTTCTTGTTCTCACCTGCCTAAAGGCCTTTTCCTCATCATCATAATGCAGCCAACCTAATTCTACCTTCCTTATATTCTTTTGTACATTTTTTGTCATGTCCGGTTGACTTGTGCTGCTCCCGGAATGATCATTTTTTTGTTTTTTGGATAATTTGTTTATCAGGTGTTCAAAAAGCTTTGATTTAGAATAGAATAGAATACTCCTTTATTGTCACATATACAAGTACAGTACAGTGAAATTGATTCTTCACATATCCCAGCAT
>JAOUQW010000047.1:7688323-7698746 GCA_028565825.1 Olivaichthys viedmensis | reverse complement strand
AATCACTAAGTGTATAAGTACCTGCCTGTGTCCGTCCAGTATTGTCCTTCGTTGTTTGTGTGTTACCACGCCTGTCGTGACGTGAGTTTTTGTTTGTTTCCCCGATCTGTTAATTAAATATGTTGTTTATACAGAGCGGCTACGCGTTTGTGTCCGCACCCGCGCACCTGCAGCACATCGTGACACTGTGCAGCTAAATAGACATACAATTCATTGACTTTTAATCCTTGTCAGTGTTGGTGAGTGCTGTCTTTAAGCTCATATTAGAGCAATGGTAGCTCAGTGGTTAAGATTCTGTGCTGGTGACCAGAATGTTGTGAGTTTAAATCCCAAGGCTGCCAGACTGGCAGTGTTGAGCCTTTAACGATCAATTTGCTCAGTTATATGACTGGATTATATTATAACTCACATCTAAGTTGATTTGGATAAAAGTGTCTGACAAATAGACTAATGCAAATATGGGGATTATGTTTTTAGGAAAGACTACCCTGGGCCATGGAGCTGTGGACATCAACATCCAGGGTCCTGGAGTCGCAGCCCAGCACTGCTTCATTGAGAACAAGGCTGGAGTAATCGCCTTATACCCCTGTGGAAACCAGTGTACCATGGATGGACTTCCAGTCACCAAGCCTGTACGCCTGTCTCAAGGTATCACTGACATGTCTGTGAAGGTCTGCAGTCATCCAAGTCATTTTGAATGTCTAATAGTGCTAAATCAAGACGACTGGACTTGTATTATAACCTAGAAGATGTTTTGCTACTCATCCAAGTTGCATATCTACTGTTTTATGAAGTATCAAGGTGATTATAATACTGTTTTTAGGCCTTGTTTACACCTTGCATTAACATGAGTTTTCGGCGATCTTAGCATCGTTGGATAACATTTAATCACATTAAGAAACAGGTGTAAATTCAGCCAGTGTGCGATGCTATCCGAATGTGATTGGATAAGCCAGACCACCTCCGGAGGTAGCTTGCACTGGGATCGGATATCAGGCAGCTGTACACGCAATCTATACAGTGTGTGTTTTTTATCAGAAAGAAAGTCTATGCCCACAGGATATATATAGTCATCAAATTATTCTCAAAAACAAATTTGAAACGACTGCAAATACGGCTTATCATTTAACTGTTAATCGAACTGCGAATCAAAGATTAATTGCGATAGTGTTGTCTTCTTTTTGTTGTAGTGTGCCTCAATCAATACTATACCAGGGAAATCCATTCAGGGAATGCATACTGTTTTTTTCCCTGAAATGTATTGATCTACGGCTAACCACAAGCTTTTGGGGTGCCTTAAGAGTTGTAACCACAATCAAGCTATGTGATATATAAGCCTAGCAGCCATTATCGTCAGGAAATAAGAATTGATTGTCATAACATACTATTGAGCCGTCTGGTAGAAAGATCCGAGTGCTTTAGAAATTCAAGCTTGCCAGTGAAATTTAATTTCTCTTAGACCCAAAACGATAGAACTTAAAAAAATATTTGGCTTTTTTATCTTTCCTCATCTCTCATGGATACATGTGGTGCATCAATAGATGATTTACAGTGGGTTAAAATGTGTGGGAACAGTTTGGTGAAGTAGCTCCAGGGGAAGGTGTGTTTGGGTTATTCTGTTGTGCAGGTTAATGTCTGAGTGTAATATTCAGCAAGTATTGCTAGGGTGCCATGGATTTTTCTGAAGTGTATGTGTGTAGCTTCCAGCAGGAAATCATAAATGAAATAAAATAGAGCTAGCAATTAGAAACCCTCTATCTTACAGTGGTTGGGAAATGCAATGATCCCTATTTCTCACAAATCACAGGCAACATTGCAAGATGTGGAATTTATGGGTCCAAGGGATAGCTAGAGTGAGTCATTTCTAATTTTCTTTGTCATATTTATACAGTTAACATCCATCCACTGTATCCTAACAAATAAACAATATAGTTTCCCACTAATTATCTCTATCAACTCAATTCCAATCCAAATACTACAAATTCATTATTTTGCCTAGCAATTAAGTACAATGTTCTCTGTGGTGTAGTGTGAAGTAGTGTGTGTTGGGACCAGTATACCAGCATTTTGATCTAGTGCATCTAGTGATCTAGTGCATCATGCTGATGTTATTAATACCCAGCATTTCGTTGAATTCCCATGAAAAGTGGCTAGTGCGCTACAAAAGTACACTATCGGTGATACAGTTTGGTGACTTGCCAGAGAGAATGAATTACAAAACCCATAATCCGTTGCGACAACATATTGATGGTGGATGAGGGCGCAAAAGGGTAATACGTTAATCGGATATTTGCTCATTTGGTGCGGGCAATGCCTAGTATGCAAGTTTTTTCTGACCTTCGTCAGGAGGCCCTGATTAGCCAAGTTATCTAGCAAACTCGTTAAAGGGGAATTCCACTGATTAAATGGCACTCTGTAATGAAATCTCGGCCTGTAAATTTCTCAAAAACAGACCATTTACTGAATCATGAATTATGCTGAATTGTTGGGAGAGCGGTGTTATTCCATGGTAATGTAGCAACTCCCACGCGTATGAGTTTTCTCAGGTCTCATGTTCTTGCAAGTTTATTCTTATAAAGAAAACGTGGCCAGAACATGTCGTCAGGAACGCAACTAGAATAGAATAGAATGGAATGCTCCTTTATTGTCACATATAAAAGTACAGTACAGTGAAATTGATTCTGCACATATCCCAGCATGTTGGTAAGCTGGGGTCAGAGCGCAGGGTCAGACATGATACAGCACCCCTGGAGCAGGGAGGGTTAAGGGCCTCGCTCAAGGGCCCAACAGTGGCAGCTTGGCAGAGCTGAGGTTTGCACCCACGACCTTCAGATCAGTAATCCAGTGCCCTAACCACTGAGCCACCACTGCCAGTCTTTTAATAATGAAGAATATCTTCTTCTTTCTTTCTTTTTTTAAATTTAAATTATTGGCAGAATAGCTTCTTCTTTCTTTTTTTTTTTTATTGGCAAAATTTGGCGCCATATTTGCGGCCCACTACATCGCGCATGCGTGTTACGACAAGAGGAGTCAGTCAGTCAGTAAACAGTGACTATTCTGGGCGGCGTTCAGGCTGAAACACACTCTAACTCCGGGGAGGGGGAGTGGAAATACTCGCTCCCTCTCTCCCTCTCTCCTTCTCCATCCCTCCTTTCTATGTGACGAGGAAATGAGTGTGCTCCGTTGACCGAGACAGCTGTTCATCTCCTACCACGTCTACCTTCAAGCACCAGCTATTATTGGGACTGGGCCAACGTCTGTTCAAGACAACTGCAGGCTGCTTGCAGTGCAACTCTGGCTTGCGCACTTCGAATAGAACACAAGACTATTCTACTCTTCTAGAACAGAAGAATACTCTTCTAGAATATCCGCTCTCCGCTGTAGATGGTCCTGTCGTCGTCGTGGAGTTTGTGAGAATGGCGAACCGCTGAACGTGTTAACACAGGATTTCTTTTGCCCAGAGCAGAAGCGCGGAATCACCGGCTCCGCTCCACTCATTCGCCTATCGGGGGGGAAAAACGTGGCTTGCTTTTTAAAGGGCCAGTTTGCGTGTTTCCGGCAGACCGCACGCGGAATTTGACCATGTGCGTTTAGAAGTAAGTGTGTATGAGGTGAAAAGGGTTAGATAGGAAACTTGGTTGGGTTTCCGTGTCGGCTTTGCGCCGTTTTGAATGAATACGCGCGCGCCTTCATTGTCTCTGTTAATGTGTTTATTCCGTGCCAGTGACCCGTGCGGGGAAAGTGGTGGCATGCGCGCCTCCGACATTCCCAGTGCTGCATTAACGCGGGGAAAGTGGTGGCATGCGCGCCTCCGACATTCCCAGTGCTGCATTAACGCGGGGAATCCTGCACAGCTGCAGTCATCATCAGCTGCGCAATTAGAAAGGGTTTTTTGCACTGCACCCAAGATTCCCGTGTCCGAATGAACACCGAGGGATCGATGCGGATTTGGATATGCGTCTCTTTAAATGGCGCCAGGTTATATTGATCTGAGAGAGGCTTTTCGGTGGTGTGTGTGTGTGTGGTGTGGTGTGTGTGTGTGGTGTGTTGTGTGTGTGTGTTGTGCGCGTGTGTGTGTGTGTTGTGTGTGTCACAAGAACATGTTTTAGTCATCTTATTATGTGAGATTGCTGTTGTGTGGAAGTGGAAGTTCAGTAAATGCTCTCAGTGTTTATTTCTAATATAGCACACAACTCCTGAGTTCCACAATGCCAAGTTAATGCTTTTTAAAGTCTGAATGAATATCTGCAGAGTTGAATGAATATCTGCAGAGTTGAATGAACTCCTACAGCAGGCGTGCCCAATCTCAGTTGGCGTCCAGCACAGTTTGGTGATTTGTTATTATTATTATTATTATTATTATTTATTTATTCCTGTGCAGGTTGCTAATCAGGTGTCTTTGCGCAGGGGAATCACCAAACCATGCTGGACTCCAGCGATCCAGTGACTGCAATGCTAGTTAATTCCTACAGTGATGAATGAATTCGAAGTGTTTTAAATTACTGAGTGCTGCATGAACTCTTGCAGCATTTAACCGACGTTTGCAGGTCTGAACGAAATCGTACGGTGTTAAATGAACCATTACAGTGCTGAGCTAAGAGTTCATTCGGGTCCAGCTGACCGATATAAACGTTGCATGTCTTATTTCCACACTAGAGATTTTGCTGTGCAGATGTTTCTGTGTGCATTTCCTCCAGTTGCACTTATTTACAGTGCATAACATGAATTATACGTAGAGCAGGCTTGGCCGAGAGAGTAAACCCGTAGATATTATAAAGCTGGCCTCAGACTCTGTGGCGATGTGTTCGGTCATTTCAGCATGCTCATGGGTGCTCGTATACTGTTACACTGCTATTCCTGGTCAATGTGAGCCACTAACTCCTTTTAACTCTGAGGCACAGATACATACCTTTTGACACGTACCACTTTTCTTTTTCTTTTTGTTGGAATGAATGAACTTTAAAACCATCCAACTAAATTTGAGTTGGGGTTAAATTACATAGGCACAGGGTCAAAGGTAAATTCCGAGGTGATTTCTCCTAATAGTCACTGTGCACCAAAGGTTCAGTCCTGTACTCTACTATTGCACTTACCCAATTCTGACAATTTGCATTGACAATTCACACTTCTTTATTTGTACTCAGTAGCCATAGAGATGTTTGAACGGCTATCTGAGAGGTCGCCAAGTCCTTTGTTTAACCTCTTGTCTGTTCCCCCTATGTTAATGCCACTGTGTTTTGACCTGAAATCAGGGTTCACTGCTTGTGGGACTCTAAAACTTTGTGTGGTCTTAAACTTGATATTGTGGAGACATTATGGCTTCAATTAGAAAGGTTATTGGAATGGACATTCGAATTCCAGTTAAGTCCTTTAAATAAGTGGAGTATAACTATTTAGATCAATCTTTGAATATTAAATGTGTATCAAAAACTAGACATTGATCGTAAAATATAACGCTTGTTAAAAGGTTGAATTATGGCTGCAGTGGTCATTCTTGGATGGGATGCACTCCTCTTTCCTGGCACGGGTGAAATTTGCAAAACGCTGAGGGTTGACAGATATGCTTTAGGCACACGCATGGTAAAGCAAAATGCTGTGGCAATAAATGTGTGTGCACTTTGGCGTCATGTTATTCTATTCCTTGCTCTTTACTTTTGTTTAAGCTTGCTTTTTGACCCTTGAGATTGTGATGCAGCATGTATCATAACTTTATAGAGGTTACAGTTTTAACAAAAGTAATTGATAGATATAGGGCTACAATAACATTCATCCACTAACAGATAATTATTAGTTATTATTAACAGAACGTTTGAGTATGTAAGTTAGGACTGTCAGTTAATAGCTAAAGGTATCCTTAGTACAATATTACTTACAATATCCTAGGAGCTTGCATATTTTGCATCATACCAAACATATCGTTCTACATACAGAAACGTGCAAATGTTAAATATACGTGCATCCCTATAATATATATATAATGTGGCAGGTGCTTAAAGATTCAAAGATTATTAGATCTGTTAGCATTGGCCTCGCTCACACAGATTCTTGTGTTTTTAGGATAAATTAGTCTACTGTTTGCTGAACATTTGCCAGCTAAATGTCCTTGTGTTGAGGATTTTGTGAACTTGCCAAAGTAATTGTATTTTTGCAGTGTTTGTCCTTGTTAATGATTTGATAAAGGGGTGTGGACATCTGTATCTGCTGTGGGCTCGAGTCCTGTTTTCACTGTTTTAAAGAAAAATTATTGTCCTAGCTTTGTTGGCTAAGGTCCCAACTACACTCAGTTTAATGAGCACAGACATTATCAGTACTGGTTCTGCTAAGGAAATGCTCCCTCTAAGAATGGTTAATATACAACAAAAGCCGTTTCGTTATTACTCGGGGAGTTCAGTATATGGTCTGACCAGTTTCCCCTTGAAGTATTTGATGGCTGTTTTGCAACCCTTCACGTCATCTCTCAAACGGCTTCAAGAAATTTGATTACAAAACGGCTCTTAGTCATAGTTTTCATAGAATGTCCTCTACCGTTTAAAGAACACCGTATTATAGTGGAATTCACTCAAGACAGTGAGCACAGATGGAAAAATGTTATCACATACAGGAAATGCACCATAATATTACACCATTTGCTTGTGCTCCATATGCAGAATTATGTAGACAGAACTTGAATGTTTGTAATGAAATTTGAAATTAAAATGTTTTATTGAATCATAATAAGGGATCCAGATTTCTTACTGTACCAAGAAACCCATAGTAGGTAATCATGCCTAATTTGGTCTTTTGGAGGGAAATTGTGTTTAGACTGCCAATAATGGCTATGTTTTTGCTATCTTTGCTATAATTGGTGGTTTGGAGACACGTTGGGAGTGTTGGGAGTCCTCATGTCCAGGTTCTGCAACAGGAAACTGACATAACACAGCCTTCGCCTGGCACTAAAATATTAGTGGTAAAATGATCCATAAGGCCTGGCTTGATGTCTAATAAACAAACCCCAGGAAACAGGGGAAACACAATCTATTTATAACTTTGAGCCATACTTATTCCTGAAAAAACCCTCTATAAGTGGCCCTAGCATGGAGGGGGAAAAATGGGTATATAAAATATGGATACATGAAATGGATTCATTCATCAGTCTTTAGACATTTTAAAATGTAAATGTGCTGTGACTTAAGTGTTTATGGATTTAACACAGCAGCAGTAGTGTGGTTTATTGCCGAGGTCTGAGTGCTCTGGGTTGACTGTAATGTATTATAGCATAGGAGTGAATCACTCCTATCTCAGCAGGTATGATTCATGACTCCATTAAATGCCCTCATTGCTCACATCATGGTCTGTTGTTGTAGAGTAATGCCCCACAATACCGTGCTCCATAAACCCATTGCCAAAACTCACTCATTTTGCAAAAGCAAAGCAGTGGCCAAACTGAGCCATGCTGAGCAAAGCTGGCCCAAGGCTGTTGGAGGTCATCGCGTCTGGCCAGCTGCAGGAAACAAAGCGCACACTGCATTCTGGCACCAGTTCAACTATTGCTCACATTTCGTAAATTCAAATTCGTGCTTTTATCACATTCTTGGAATACTTCCTGTTAAAGCATTAGTAATAGCGTGACTCACCTCCTATATTGCAGAAATGCACAGAATAAGCCAAAGCCTTTGCGCTTTTTCGACCAGACATAAACAAAGCGTGCGTCTGGACACACCGTTCCCTGCTTGACTGGGAGTCTGATGTTTTTCAGTGTGATTCCCTGGAGAAGTCATGCAGAAGCACATAACCATTCTTTTGTTGAGTTTGGTTAATTTTGAAAATCATTGGTCAGACAGGGATTTATTGTTCTATCGTCTTGGCTGATGGGTGCAGATGCATTCACTGCACAGTACCTTTTTGTTTGCCTTGCTGAGTAAGCCACCATGGTGTGTTTGGGCTCTATTGAAGTCTGCGTGGATTGCTGACTCATCCTGCTTTCAGCTGAGACACTCGAGTGGAGGAGCTCAGGAATCACTTCTGTCTTAAACGTGTACTAGTGTGACAGTGGAGAAGGTCTTTCATTTACACATTATTTTTATTTGATTTGATTTGATTAGATTAGAATTTAAAACACTGGCTCTCTGCCTAAGACTGATGATCAGTAATGGATAAAAAACATTTAGCACTGTAGTCACCAGCTGTGGAAAGCTACACCCTGAGGGCCTGGAGTTTAAAGAGTATGCCCATTGTCAAGCATGACTACAGCTCTCTACAATTCATGTTCACACAAATCGAGTCACGACTCCGTTCTCTTATTTTGATCTCGCAAATAACATCCACACAGTCCTGCTTTAGACATGTAGAGACAGGGTTCTGGGCGTCATGCCTCATAGTGGAATCAGACGGCAGAGTTGCACTGAATCCCTCTAACTATAATAAATGTAAACCAACTTTAATTGTATTCATAACAAAGTTGATATTACTAGTGTAAATATGTCAGCAGTCTCTATGAGACATGAAAACACTGATACCTGTCTGTATTTGTGTTCCAGTCAGGGACTGAGATGTAATCAAATGTTCTTCCGTCCATCTGGAACAAAAAGGGCATCTGGCGCACTGTCTATTCATTGAACATCTGCTTTTTTTGTTGGGGAAAACTTTCCATAGGATCCCCTCACCCAGCTTTGAATGCTTTGTGTTAAGATGCACACCGTCAATGGGTTCTCCTCTCTACTGAGTGTATTCATTCAATGTCACATAATAAGATTATGGACACCTTATTTACTACATTTGTCTTGTTTTATGGAGTTGTATTTGTGGCCTATATCTATTTTATGATGGATGTACTGTGCATGCTTGAAGAAGCTGTGAGATAAGTGCTGTAGGAGACCACAGACAGAAACAAGGCCTGTCTTGTCTTATTTTCCTTCACACTCAGCAAGCCATGAGGTAGTTTGGGAGGCTGACTCTGCAGTGAATGATGATACTGAATGTTCCCATCCCTCTCTGTCTCAGCATGATAGCAAATGTTCCATGCCCCCAAGACTGCACCGCTCACACAGCTGTGCTAAAACCAACCAACTCGAGCAGGATTTTTAGTCGTGATCACTTGTGAATGCAACATGCGCATGTAATATGGTTTCACTGTTAAAGGTGCAGTTTGTAATGCATTTCTAGACCTATAATATTCATATGATTTTAAAGATACCTTACAAAAACTGTGATTCACTATATTGCCATGCAATGGATTTGGGTAGGTTTTTATGTTAGGCCTCTGTTTAAAATTTTTCTGGGCCGGAAACGGCTGGGAAAGAGCTGCTCAGTTCTGCCCCTTTTATCCGAAACGGCAAATCACAAGGCATACGTAGTTTCACCAGAGATGGTGGGGTGTGTTGGGGGGAGGAAAAGGCTTGTCATCACTTTCATTGCAAGTGCAATTCACCTTGCAAGCAGCAGAGGGCTCCAAAAATTACAAACTGCTCCTTTAATATGATAAATGTATCACTTGTTGGGTTTTGTCTTGCATAATCCTTAGTTCTTGCATGAGTATATAGCAGAGCACAATGGGTAAAACTAATCCAGCTGACATGTGTAGTCTAAAAACCTAATGGTGGAAACTCCTTGTATGTCGAAAAACCACACCCTATTCACAATATAATCTGTGGTTATTGTAAACTGCAGCAACTGCTCAGATGTTGCCTATTGGAGCCATACTGCATTACAACCAAACTGCGCCCCAAAAAACATGCATTCGTATAGTATCGTGTGTTGTCCTGAGAAAATGTACAGACTAGAAGGTCCCTCACATACAGTGCAGAAAAAAAAGAGGAATATAGAAAAACCATGCATTACACATTCATTTCCAAAACACTTAATGAGCTGAATGTTCCTGATCTAGCCTCGTTTGGCTGTGTGCAGGCTGTATGCTGTGTTTCGGCCATTCGTCCTTCTTCCGCTTTAACCACCCTGAGGAGGCATTCAGAATGAAGAACATGAGGCCGAAGGGACAGCACAGATCTTGCGCCAAGACAGGTAATAGATCATCACCCCCTTTTACACACACACACGCACGCAGACGGACACAAACGTGCAAAAATTAGGGGTTTCCGTCATGTTGATTGCACTGAAAAGCCGCTTGAAATGGGGAATGATAATGTGGTTGCCCTGGTTGTGGGGAAAAAAACAAGCCTAATGACTGTCCTAAGACACATAGCTAGTGGCTAGCTACTAAAATAATTTTATTTGGTAACCTAATCTGGTACATCTTTAAATATATACAGTGGAGTCCAAAAGTCTGAGACCACATTGAAAATCTGGGATTTGTTTCATTGCCACTGTATGGCACTCTGGATACGACTGATCCAGATTCAGCAAAGCGTTTTAAAGCACGATCAGGCACAGACCAAAAGTGACCACACCATCAGAAGAGCAATACATAAAGCTTTGTTCACTGAGAGAG
>JAOUQW010000047.1:7671558-7687067 GCA_028565825.1 Olivaichthys viedmensis | reverse complement strand
TCTCTAAACCACTTCTCAGGAAGGGAAACAAGGCTAAACACTTGGCATGGGCTAAGACATACCAGCATTTCACAGTGAATCACTGGAAAAAAGTCCTGTTTACTAATGAATCCAAGTTTGAGATTTATGGCAGTAACAGGAGGGTTTATGTAATGAGACGAACAGAAGAAAGATTGATACCACAGTGTATCAAAACAACAGTGAAACATGGTGCTGGATTTACAATGTGCTCTCACACTTTTGGAGCCCACTGTATGTAACTGTAGTTAATTACATGTTTATTGTTGCGATAGCTAGGACTTTTCCCTACGTACCACCAAATGGTAATAGTGTTATCGATATTTATTGATATTGGTACATTTTAAACATAAAACCCTTGATAACGAATCTGCTATTGGCAATTTTATAATGGAAAATTTTGATTTATGTTTCATTGTCATAGGCTATATAGTCCTACCAGTGTGGGGTTTGTGCCAAGCAAGCTAGCTTACGATGGATACAAACAAAAGTCACTTGTGTGTTAATCGTTTCCCTAGTGGAGAAGAAAAATTTAAACATTTCCTAAAAATAAGGTAGTCAATGCAATTAACAAAAAAGAAAATTGTCCACCAGTAAACTGCCCCCACCATATTTTCACTGTAATTAACCCATCAACCACTCTGTGAAAACATACCTCCAGTTACTAACCAACAACAGTAACAATAGTGGTGGGATTAGAGGTAAGGGTGGTGAACTGTCACTTTGTTTTTGCACAAAAATGACCTATACATCCACTAGGTCATATTTAGTATTGTAGTAGAGCTTATAAGCAGTCAAAACAGCCCTGATTATTCATACCCGTCTCAGTATGTCTCACTGTGTCCTGCTGTTTTCATAAGGCAACACCTGTGTCCTGACTGCATCGTACCAGGGCAGACTTGTCCGAATCAAGACTAGTCCTGACTGTACTGGCTACTGAGTCAGAACTCTTAGTATGAACTTATCTTTCCCGCTTAACATAAGTCATGGGGAGGTGGAGCTCCCGTGTGCGCCACAGTAGGAAAGAATCACATGGATTGTTGCAGGTGCTGTTTTCACTTCCAGACACAGACATAGTGGGGAATGCCTCCTGGGCCTGGAGTCGCACTATGCAACTTTTATGAGGCCCTTATTCCAGGCATTCAGCCTCTCCCTCTCCCAGAGGCACAGAAATTGTGTTAGATCTCCAATCTGCCTCCTGTTATGTCCTGCCTTTTTCTGCTGGGCCACCCCGAGGCACAAGTATAGCATGTAAACATATTTGGACCATTGCATTTCCTGGGCTGGTAATGAACTCTTTCCGTCCTGACAGAAGTCCTGTTTTCTGCAAATAAGCATCCAGTGTGCATTTTATGTTTTTTCTTCCTCAATTACAACATTGATTGTAAGTTTGACTTTTAAGGATGTACAGCCAAAACAGCGCTGAATCAAGGATATTTCATTATGTGAATGAAAAAAATACCGCAACTGAGGGTAAACTAACCAGATATGATAGAAACTACTCCCTATTCACCATGTAGTACTTCATTTTGAGAGCCTGTCATTTTAAAGCTATGTCCAAAAAGCATAATGGAGAATATGTGCCCTTATGAAATGCCACAATGCGTGATGAATCTTAGCAGGTACCGAATACCCATAATGCACTGTTCTGTTTGAAAATGACATGGGACCTCACATGTCAATAGAATGTGGTTTCAGACATATCCACAATATGAGTGATGAACAAACCCCATGTCGTGTATGAAATGGTTTACTTGAACTGTAATTTCAGCTCCACATATTAGTGGGCTGCAAAGTGCTTCTGATACTTCTGAACAGTTATTAGGATGCAATAATGCACATATTGTCTGTCTCACTCTGGAGTCCTGTTTCCGCTCAATCTCATTTCCAGTCCAGACAGTTTTGTTGGCCACGCTCGGCTTATTTAAGGACAGGGGTGTCTTTTACTTGGTGTATTTTTTATCTCAACATCGCATCCTGTTTTACCATCTACCCTCTCTTCCTTCCTCCATATCTCCCCTCATATCTGCTCCCTCTATCCAAGGCAGCTGGTCTGCAAGACCTATTATCAGTAGCGGTGGGTAATATGGCCAAAATATCATATTGCTATATTTTTGAAGACATTTTCATGAAACGCAATGTGTCACAATATTAGGGTTTGCTAATAAAGTGCCAACAAAACAGTGGGGAGATTTTTTTTTATTCAACATCAACATGCAGAAACTTTAAATTATTTAATGAAGAAAAAGCTTAAACCCCTTAAAGTCTCAGCTTATTCACTTCATCTTATTCTATTATTCAGTAACTATGTGAATTATTTAGTAACTATAGTGAAACTAAAAGGAAAGGTATGTAGTAATGAGTCTGGGAGTTTAATCACCCATTTGGTGATTAAACACAGTTAGTAACAACACAGTGCAAAAAGCACTTGACCTCTGACAATACCCACAATGCACTTTTTGTACACTTTTTGTGATTTTATATCATCACATTGCTCAGCCCTAGTTCTCAGCATTGCTGCACCCTTTTCTAAATTAAGCTAAATGAAACTGGTTGTGAGCTCATCCTTGAAATGCTTTTACAAAAAGCAAAAGAATCACTGCACGTGCGCGAAGTCGGTCTATGTTTATGGGAATGATGTCCCTAAATGTCACCGAAAGTGTGTCTGGCGCTTTAAGAGGAAGAAGTCAGATGTTGTCTCCGCCCCGCGTGCAGCCAGCTGCAAACCATCACATCACATCGCGTAATGGGTTTTTTTTTTTTCTCCCCCTCATTCCGGCAAGTCCCGCCTCCCTGCACTAGGATTGGATAGTAGGATCCGACTTGGCCAATCGGCGGACTGCTCGTGGTATCCAATGCCACCGCCAGTTGCAGGATACTATTAGCCAATGATGGGGCAGGACGCGCGATACTACCAACCACTCCTAGCGTAGGGAGGCGGGATTTTTTGTTTGTCGGAATACAGGTGGGGAAAAAAAAATAAACAACGCCGCACATCAGCACCGTGGACAGGGCAGGGCAGCCGGCTTTAGTGAGCGCCGGTCATCGGAGCGGCAACGCCGGGCCCTGACTTTACGTTTTTTAGACGACACAGATCGGTTCGGCAGCAAACGCGTCCTTATGTAAGTAGGGATTTATTTTCCTGACGCTTTGATTCATGGTCTAAACTGAGCTCAGCGTGTGGACGTTTGCGGCAGATGCGCCGTAAGCCCACTGGACGCGCGTTTACATGTCTTATGCCACATATGAATCCATACCAACCTACCATATGCTCCGAGTCTCCTTTTTAAACCAAAACCTGATTTATTTTATTTAAAGCGATGTAGAGGTAAATGTCATTTGGTTGTTAAACATAACAAAAATGCTTTTTTTTTAATTGGTTTTTATTTTTATTTATATTTTTATTTAAATAAATAAAAATCTACATCTACAATGGTCATATTTCTTTCAGCTGATGAATCTTTGCTGTTTTTGGACTAAGGGAAGTGTCATTTGTACACGTTGGCATGTGTTCATTTAATCACAAATTCAGTGGAGTGCCAAGTTTGGCAGCATTGATGATTTTGGAAGCAGCATCACGATATACTAACTTAATAATAAGGCACTTCATCTGAGGAAGTAAAGCAGCCTCATTGCCCACCATTTTTCAGAAGCACTTTTGTCAAGATTGCATTGATGGCTAGGTTAAAATGTGTCCTTATTTATTTGCTTGACCTAGGGGTGGGTGAAATGCCAAAAATATCACATCATATATACATCATCGTGTACCGTGAAAATGTCTTCAAGTATCATACATCACAATTTTTAGGTTTGCTAACAGATTGCCAGCAAAACAGAACTGTCACATGTAAAGACCTGTGGAAAACTGAGTTCAATAATACTTTTATTTAATGTCTGCAATATAATAATTAAATAAAAAATAAAATAATTTAACACGCAGAAGGAGGGAAAACAAAACTTTCAGCACTAAATGTTTTCATGTCCAATCAGCTACTTGCTACTGTGAGTAAAGGTCAGTGTTATAAAAGTACTGACAATAACCGCAATACTCTCAGAAAGGTGTACTTTCATGTCATGTATCACAATACTGATATTAAATCGTTATAACATCCAGCCCTAGCTTGATCTCTTCTGAGCGTTGCCATTTCTGTGAACAGAATTTTGCCACTTGCACAAAATCACCATTGTTTAAGTAGCATTTAGAGTGTTTATGTCCAGCTGCACGTAAATGAGCACTGTATGTGTCAATTCATCATCAGGTATTTTTCTGTGTGTTATTCTTACGGTAGCTTTGCTTCCAACAGACTCTGAGAGCCTGGTCAATGGGAACCACCAGTCAGAAGTACCAGAGTCTCACTTATCTCGCCACGAGAGAGTGCGTCCTGAGCACAGTGCCATTGTCAGTTCCATTGAGAAAGACCTTCAGGACATTATGGACTCCTTAGTCATGGATGATCTCCAGCCCTCCTCCTCCTCCTGTGAGCCCAACAAACCTTCCGGTCCCCCTGCTGCCCAGTGCCCGCTGTCCCCCATGTTAAATGGAGGCGGCCGCTATCTTCTCTCTCCCCCCACGAGCCCTGGTGCTATGTCTGTGGGCTCCAGTTATGAAAATACCTCTCCGCCCTTCTCACCTCTATCCTCGCCCTCTGCAGCAAGTAGTGGCAGTTTCACCAGCCCTTCACCCAGTGGTTGCCAGGACCAAATTCCCTCTCTTCCTCCGGTGCCAGTCAGGTCCTCTAGTTACAATTACACCAGCCAGCCACCCATACCTCAGCCTCGGACCATGTTGCCCAACCAGAAGGAGCCCGAGAGCCCTCGTCTCCAGAGAAAGGCTCTACTGGAAGCTCCGCCAAGCCCGAAACCAGCCCGCAGGGGCCTGAGTCAGGACAGCCCAGTGGGTAAGGCTTCAGACAACCCCCGACTGCCCCCTATGTTGCCTTCAGTCTCAATATTTTCAATGTCCAGCGATGCACCATCTGTCAGGCTAACGGTGCCAGCCAGCCCCAAACTGAGTCCCAAATTCACCACCACGTCCTCTTCTTCCCCTCCTTGTAGTCCCAGAGTGAAGGTGCCCAGCAGTCTCCAGGATTGTCCATCCAGCCCGTTCCGCGTTCAGTCACAGCCAGATCGCTCACTTACTTCAAGCCCTTCCCAGCTTCTCTCTCCTCCCTCTCGGGTGTTCCAGCCCCCATTGGACCCAATCATCCACATTATCCAGGGTGGGCCCCCACAGCTGCAACCTCACTCCCTTCAATCTCCGGAGAGTCCTCGGCTGACTCGCAGGAATCTGGAGGCCGGATGTGGCAGCAACATGAGGGATCTGCCCCCTCTCAGCCCCTCCATGGCACGTAGAGGAGTGCCAGTGCTACCAGGGGCGCTCCCGGGAACCCTCCCAATCCAAACCTCAGAGAGCCTAACTGCAAAGATGGTTTCAGAGAGTCCCAGGCACAGACGCAAAGCTTCCTCCCCCTCTCAGGAGCCGTTCAGCCCCCGAATTGTGCGCGGCCGCAGCCCCTCGCCCACCTCCGGGCTGACAGACAGTGGTGGGCGCAAAGGGAGCTTTGGGAACACTCTATCTCCTGCTTTCAGCCTGGGCTCCCTGCCTGGTTCCTCGCCCCTTGCCAGTCCTAGAAACCACAGAAAGATGTCAGCAGGGAACAGGGACTTGCGAATCGGTCACCCAGGCATGAGGGAGCGCAAGAACAGCATCACTGAGATCAGTGACAATGAGGATGAGCTACTGGAATACCACCGGCGCCAGCGTGAGGAGCGTCTCAGGGAACAGGAGATGGAAAGACTGGTGAGTAACATGATAGAACAGTGTGATATGAAAACTACACTACCCACATGACACTCAAGTGTAGCAAAAACTACTTAAAATGCTGCCGGTTGTCTATTTCTGGCCTGCTCGTGACTATTTTGGCAGATTTGTTAATGATCTGAAGCCTACCTTAACGTAATTAAGTTTTCCTGCGAGTCTTGACAAAGCTCTGTGCTGCAGAGAAATGGCCACAATATTAACATTTATTTCTATACTACACATCTTTCAAGTTGTTTTGGTGGTAGCACCTTTTTTGGTGGTAGTTAATGAGGAAGGAGCCCAACCGCTGAGAGAACGATCTTCATGTAAACTCTGTGTACGCTGCCAAGCACTACTATTGTGAAGGTAGTATGACTACTAATATGTTCTGATGACTGATGAGACTGAATCTTTCCATACTCTGTAGCACTGAGGGTGTTGGTGTGAATCTGAAAATTTGAGTAAAGCCATTGTTACTTGAGATGGTAACCATTCTAAGCTGACAGACTGAAAGTGATGGGGGCTGCTGTCTTGCTGTGGCAGAAGGCTCTGATTTCACCATGGCAACGCCATTGTTTGTTGTTTGTCTTACAGCAGGGTAAGTGGGAGAGAGACAAGTGTCTTGGTCTGGTCTGTCGTCCAGAACGGAGCTTCAGTGTCGGTCAGTTTTGTACATGTTTGCGTCTGAGACGTCTCTTTTTTTGGACGTTTATTGGGAAAATAAAATAAGATAAACTGATTGTTTCTAGTCCTACTCTTGGTCGAAAAGAGCCACTAGAGCTCAGCTCTTCTGTGGTGTTTATAATGCCAGAAGATTTTTACATAACGGTTTACCTTTTGGCCTTTTGGCATCTATGAAGCAAAGGCCCTACAGACAAAATCAATAAAGAAATAAGCCTAGTCAAGGCTGCAAAAGGAGAACCTTTGATTTGAACTTTGCTTTGACATTGAGCAAGCTGAGTATATTTGAACAAGAACAAGTTTAATTAGCAAAGAATGTCTTGCTAGTTTTGCTCAAGAGATAAGTCAGAGAGAGCTTTAAAACATGTTTCTTTGACCCAGTGGGAAATGAATTCAGAAAGATCAAGTCATCAGATTATATATTTGCACTATATTGTTATATCATTTATATTGAATGATGGGTACCTGAAACTGTATGTAATCACATATGATTTAATTTATTATTATTATTTTTATTTTGTATTTTTTTTTACAGCATCCTAATATTTGCCGTGGAAATTAATGTACAACACAACTCGTATAGTACTAATCCGAGTGTGTTGAAAAAGCCTGGTTGTTTTCTGTGGCACATCTTGAGAACATCTCTCACACTCCTTTGGCATTTATCAAACCAATATTCGTACCAAACGTTAAAAGCCCATATGTGTGCAGCTGAAGTGTGTCACATAGGCGCGGTGAGCCAGAAGCGGGGGCTAAACACACAGCATGACGGAGCGAGCCAGCCGAGTGTGTAGCAATGTGGGGAGGTCAGAAGTGAGCAGCAGCGAGATTTCTATGCCGTTCCAGCGTAGCTGACACCATGGTGTAAGGGAGAATGCAGTGCGTGGGTTATATTTACCCCATAAATCCCCCAGCAGGCCTGTGTAAAGTGCTTCTCAGTAAAAGGATTCAGTAGACATATTGAACATTTCAGTCAATCATATCATATAGTCTAAAAATAATCCAAAAACCCATCCATGTTCCAAAATACAACATCCACCGAAATGATCATCTCCTGTTAGAGTATCTTTGTGTCCTGTGTCAGAACAGTGCAGTGTGGCATTGACTTCACCCATGTGATCTGGATATCTGTCTCTTTTCTAAGTCCAGCTGACTTAGGAATTGAAGGACTTGGCTGATGCAATGTGTGGTTTATTGCCGTTAACGTGTAGAGGCTCCAGAGGTGCACACAGTTACTGAAGAGACGGTCTTGGCACACACAGAGACTTGGCATATAGCATTAGTCACCAGTCTGTCTGTCAGTCAGTTAATGCTGTAAGGATACCAGTGCTGGCCAAAAATGACCTCACTTTTAAATCAGGAACTCCTATGATTGTGGGTGTGTGTGCATGAGAGAGCGGCAAAAACAGAGAGAGAAATAAAGAGATGCAGTTTGTGTTTGCTTAATTGGGGCCCTTTGTTTTAAATGAATAAATGTTCAACAAATTGCCCCCTATTGTGGCTCTCGAGTTATTGTATGTATGACCAAGGCTTATGAGTTTAGTGTTCGGATACAGATTAAAACAATACTCGTACTCCTACTAGTGTTTTTTCTTTTTTTAACCTAGAGAGAGAAAGCGAGAATTGTTGAGAGGAGGAGACATGCAACCTCAGTCTCTTCTAATACAGATTATCTGGGTCAGTAATGACTTTCTCAGCTCATGTAATCAAGCCAGTGAAGAGCACCGAATGTGTAGCACGTCTATTTAAAACAGTTCAGCAGCTCCACACATTTATGCCAGCAATAAAGCTGTATTTGTTGCTTTCTCTCTGTCCCCAAGTCAAGTGGTTGTCAAAGCACTGAGATTTTTGATGGTTGATATCTGTGATTTTTATGCGCACCTGCAAAAGGTTGACGAACATTTTCTGTTGCCATAATTCAAGACCCAAGAGAAAAAGCGCCTCAGCGATTTATTTATTTATTTATTTATTTATTTAGGGGTGTGAAACCAAATCGGACTAAAAAGAAAACAAACCAAAAGTATCAGTTTCACTTTGATTCGGACAAATGGACTAATGGGTAAGAAAGTGCCTTTAATTTCTGTGCCAAGTGGTGATCCATGTCATGTAATTAAGCCAGTTCTTTGTTAGCGCCCAAGAAAGGCTTAGAACTAATGCTGTTTTTAAAAAGGTTTTTTACTCTTCACTTTAGTTGTTATATAATATGGTATGCGATTGCTGGCCTTGTATTGTGAACAATTTTTCAGATGTTTACGTTTAGTTATTTATCAGTGCGTAAATTTACATGTCAAAGCGGTTCGGCTTCAGCAAAACAGGAAAGACGTGGATGTAGGGAAAGGCATGGAGCAGCCTTGTGACATTCTGGCAAGTTACAGTTGTAAGAATTCCTCACAGCTAAAGAGGACTTGCTTTCCAGCATCAGGCCATTCACATAGCTTTAGCCCCTCCTCCTGTAGCTGAAGCCCCTCCACTTCCGCCCTTGAGGAGCCGGCAGTGGTATTGTGATCAGTCACGTGTGGGGTGGGAATCGTTGAATGCCGGCTACTTTAGTGGAACCCTGACCTGGACGTTATCAGTGAGTCAGAGGCACACGTACTGATGAACCATGATGAATCTGTGCAGCACAGAGTTGATGAGAGCAGAGATCACGCGATTCCCTACCTGCTCGACCAGGTTCAGCAGACACCTGCCTTCCTGTGCAACGTGGCTGATGAAGGTAATAACGAACAGCTCCAATATTAACATGTGGGGAACGGTTGCTGGTGTGTGTTTGCAACATCTTCTAGACTGTTATGTCTCTGTGTGAGAAAGACCTGAAAGAAACTCCATGTAGCTGTATGGGCACGGGCTACTGTTTCACTATTGTCAATTCTGAATTGCATTGTGTAAACACTGGAAATCTGAGTTTGCATTAAGTACAAGTAGGGTGTAACACACCTGTAAATCATTTAAACTTTTCAAAGCAAGAAATGTATATAAAGTTTGTTTTGTTATGCAAATGTTAAGATGCAGCACAGGTACCTAAAAATAATTAACAATATAATAATGAAGGCACATATTGTTAAGTTGAACATCCACAACTATCTGAATAACTGAAATTCATCAGCGCAACGCTCCATCACCGAAATTTTCAAATAAAGTACCAAATAAATCTGATGCAGATGCAAGGTTTATGTATTTAAGATTCCTACTGGAAATGCTTCTCATTCCTGGTGTATTAAACACCCTATGCTTCCAATTATGTCCTAACAGTCCCTCTGGTTTATATCTATTAGCCTATTATAGCTGTCTGTGTCTGACTGGCTGCATGCTAGAGGGAAACTCTACTATATAGAACAAATGCAGGAGTCTTTTTTTTTTTTTTTTTTTTTTGCAGGTCTGTGAGATCTTCACTTGTATTAGTAATACAGTGGGTACTCATGATCCAGTGGGGGTTTTAGGGAGTAAACAGTCTGAGAACAGAGCTCAGCTGATTGTCTAGAAGTATTAAGTCAAGGTGACTGGGCTTGTCGTATAATTTTGAAGACATTTCAAAAGGGAATCATCAGTTATACTGAATGGTAGGAAATTGATTGGCATTTAATCCTCTGTGTCATTCACACCTATTGCATCATGAATCTGGAGTCATGACTAGACATTTCAAAATGACCTGGATGACTGAAAACCTTCATAGATGACTCAGCTGGACTAACAGCTTCACTTACTAAAGCAAGCGAGTAATGTCTCCAGTAATTTTTTATAGCCGGTTTATGGCTATTTCGCGCTTGCC
Organism: Olivaichthys viedmensis; assembly: GCA_028565825.1. Classification (NCBI taxonomy): domain Eukaryota; kingdom Metazoa; phylum Chordata; class Actinopteri; order Siluriformes; family Diplomystidae; genus Olivaichthys; species Olivaichthys viedmensis. The sequence goes on along the minus strand of JAOUQW010000047.1, from coordinate 7,676,799 downwards.
CAATATCTTACTCAACACCTCATATGTAACGTCATATCAGCGTGTTCAGCCAAGACTAATGGGGTGAATTTATGGAGTAACAACAGGAACCGAGTGCGCTGGCTATAGTTGGATGTCTCAGTGAAGTAGTGTGTGTGTATATAGGAACCAGAGTAAAGCAACGTCTGTGTGTCGCACGGCTGAGTTGCAAGTCCAAACACAGACATTTCTTGGGAAGGCCTGATGTTTTTATTTATTGTGGCTCTAGACTATGTGAGCTGAAATATTTCAGAGTCAAAGAGATGACTTGCTTGATTTCTGGGATGAAATGATCGAGGGATATTATTAATGCACATCAGAAAATATAGCTTGAATTATAAATGCAAACCTGCACACCACTGAGTTTTAACTCCCTAATTAGAGCTGGGCCTAGTCTCACACTGGGAGGGAAATTCCAAAAAGGGAGACCGGCAGAAGGCAGCCAGTGTGGGAGGGCGAGAGGAGCTGTATGTGTGTTTTGTGAGCGTCGTCCCAGACAGACAGATGCCTGTGGAATGGAGGCGTGCACACTGGACTTGCCCGAGTGGAAATGAGAGCAGGAACGTCTCTGAGAAGAAAACCATCAATTACTTTGAGCTGCAACTTTGTCCATGACTTCTGCTTTCATCTTTACATAACAGGTACTCGATTAGTTGACTACTTGGGGCCAATCACTACTTTAGATCATTTTAACGCAAATATTTTTGACTGCTGAAGCAATCCGAAAATATGCGGAAATTAAGCATCTGTCCTTGAAGTGTGTGTGTGTGTGTGCGCAAAAACACTCACAGGGGTCCTTTCTGAGCAATGAGCATTGAACAGGGCTACGGAGGATGTTTTTAGGCTTGTAACAGGACTAATGACTTACTAAGCCAAAACAGTGCTCTCTGAATTTTACTCAAATGATGTTACTGACCTACTGCAATAGAGTCATACAATTATTATTAATACACTGAATGGAAGACAGCTTTCTGCAGGACAGACAACGAAGTGAATTAAGAGAGTGAGTTTTTACATGCAGTGCTCTGATTCAGGTGTCAGTGGCTCATCTTTCCTAGCCCACTGAGATTTGGAGTGTGTGTGTGTGTTGTGTGTTAGAGGAGGAGGAGGAGGAAGAGGAGGAGGAGGAATGGTGGGTTGTGTTTGTTCATCTGTCCCAGCATGAGTTTGTAAAAGAGCAAGAAGGAGCTGAAAGACCCCACCTCCACGAGAGAATCTCTCCAGAGTGTGAGAATTAGTACCTCTTTAAACCAAATGAGGGTAAGTGGGATTTTGTGCCTTTTTGTAATATTGAGTAAAGAAAAATGACACTTTCTAAAAGCAGTATGATGTCTTTTTGTACATCTGTTTGACACAATAATGTCCTAGTAATGTCTTCAATTGTTGCAATGGAAGTGCCAGCATTGAGCTTACAGACCTCCCATTTTTCCATTGCTTTTTAATTCACATTCTTGTAATTCACATGTGAGTGAAAAACTTGCTTCATTATGAGAGAATGTGGGCTAAAACAGGCTGCTCCAAAACACTATTTATTTCCATGAGCGGAAGCTACAAGATCAGAGACTCAGCAGGCCAAGATGGAGATAATGTGTGCCGCAGTTTACATCGGGATTTACAGAGGTTTTACAACCTGAGTTTTTTTCGGCTGTTCTCCTGGCCTGAGGGAACCTGCTACCTGCATTCGGCAAGAAGCTTATAAAACTTCAATGAGCGTTAACGAGAGGGGAAAGCAGTCGCATTCTCACATTCTCTAGACTAGACTGACTTCTTTCAGGCAGTATTTGAGTGCATGTTCTTTTCGAGGTTGGTCTCAGAAAGTATTTATTTACTTGGTCAGAAGGTTTCAAGTACTCTGTTTGGACAGAAGCCGCTGAATGTTGTTCTGCTTATGCTGGGGCAGATGTGTTTGGTCGAGAAACTTGCTACTTGATTTTATATCCCCCTTCAGTTAGTCTAAAAAAAAAAAAAAGAAAAGTGGTGCATTCAGAGCCTTTGAAACAGAGGGATTACAGGACACGGCTGTTTGAGATTCAGGCATGTAATTTTTTTCTCAGGAAGACATCTGTGTCGGACTCGAGGGAAAACGTGTCTCTTTGATACAAAAAAACCTGAGCAATTATTCCTGAAGTACAAACTTCAGATTCAGTACATGCCATTACAGACTAAACAGAAAGGGAACGTTGGACGCCTTTTAAGCTGATGTTAATTTAAAAATGATCTAAAAATGTAGAAATGAAGCTTTATATACATTTTAACTGTTGCAACTACACTATCACCCAGCATCAAGTAAATGTGATACTTGCAGGTTCGGAAGGGCTGGGGGTGTTTTAGCTGAGAGCACTGTAGCTGAAGGGCTTGTGGGCAGCAGATTACAGGTTAGGCTAATGGAGGGTTTGGAGAAGCTTCATCACACAAGATCACAGCCCTCTCAACAAGGCTTTGGAGTGCATTATACTATTATACGAAGAATGAACCAAGACACTTCCAACATCAAACATCCGTCTCCTTTCCATCTCCTTTTGACATGTGTGGTGTTTTTATTATATGAATTGTAAAGAGTGTGCAGTGTAGGAATTATTAGACCAAACGTGCACACTGTTTCAAAGGGGAGACATTTTTGAAAAACATGTTTTTCCCCACAGTATAATTAGGATAGTCATTTGAATCTATCAAATATCTAAAATGGCGTAATTGGAGTTTATCCATGTATCTGTCACCATCGGTCCAAATTTATGTGCTTTATTGGCATTTTTATGCATTAAAAGTACCTACTTTGAATATTTAAAAAAACAAGAAATAAACAAATATTGTTGAAAGGAATAAGAACAAAATGATACATAAGCATTAGAGCATGTGCAAAGAAAAAAAAAACATTTTGTGTGTGTGTGTGTGTGTGTGTGTGTATGTATACAGTTTACCTATACATAGTGTGGGCTATAATTAAGTTTGATGCCGTGTTAAAAGGTCAGTGGGGTATTGCTTTTCAAGGTGGACCTGAGAGGCATGGACGGACAGCTGTCCCTTTGAGCCAAGACTATTCAGAGCCAGAGCAGTAGGAGATCGGAGCCGTGCTGCTTCACTAGCTCATGAGCAGTATGTTTGTCAGCACTGGGGGGGACCCACTGGTCAACTCACTGCTCCTTTATCTGTCGGTGTCCTGAGAGGCGTCTTGTGCAGTATCAGGCCTGGGACTATGCGCTGAAGACCCAGGCCTGATAAGAGCAGCTGCAGACAGCGGTCTTTCCGTTTGTTTCCACCCCAGTCAGATTGGCATCAGCGTCCTCTCTGACTCAGAATGCAGGCCCAGAGGAAATTAGACTGTTACTTGTCACCTCCTAATGAGAATTTGCTTTAGAGGAGAGAAGACACCACTGATGTTTGTCTCTTATGGTGTGTAGTGGCTGCTACTGGTGTTGCTTGTGTGGTTAGTATCCAGAAATTGTAGTAGATGAAATGTTTTGGCATTACATATAACATATATAACATATAAAACATAGACATATAACCCTGTTATTGTTATAGTACTCCTAGGACAAAATTAAGAAGATAAATAAAAATTTCTTTATATCAACAAGACATTTTAGTGCGTTAGGTTTCACAGATTTCCTTCATTATGACGAGTAACAAAAATGGTCAAAAAAGTATAGTATTCCCCCCTTCCTGACATATCTATTTTAAATCTGCCGGATGTCATACACTGCCTTTTTCAAATGAGACTGAGAAATGTCTGTTTAAGCTACTTTTCTGTTGATTGTTTTGGATCATTGTCTTGTTGCAGGATACGACCACATTTCATTTTTAACTTATGGGAATTCTGATTTGTTTTGTAGATAAATTGTGAGTTTTTTTTTTTTTCACCCAGAAACCATTGGGGGTGCGTTATTTAATATTTAAAATTAAACTTTTTTTAATGCTTTTTTTTTTTATTAAGCAACAGTGTAGCTTGCTAGACTCCTCTCTGTTGTTTGTCTGCTCTGGAAATGAGGCTAAATTCAGCAAGCTTCAGCTTCCAGTTTTCTTTAATCTGCACCATGTTGAAAGTATGGTGCAGCGAAACCAAAAACTAATTGCTGTGAGAGCAGATACTGGGGACATCAGGCATGCAATATAATTGGTCTGAGGAATTTACTGGACCCGATCATTTGCATTGTCACTGCACTGTTTAATAACCAATTAGTGTAAAGTTAGGAAAATCTTAATTTGGTTTGTTGCTGCAATCATAATTGTAGCACGGAGACTCGTTATACCTTGCTAAGGAAGTCAGAAATAGTTATACTGTTAACATTATGCTATACCAATACGAATAATGATTTCACAAAAGAAATGGTTTTGATAAACTACTAAAGGCTAAAAGAGAGTTCTCCTTAACATCTGTATATCTGTTTTAGAAAATAATCTAGCAGATTCCCTAACCAAATTAGTAAATACTTCCCCTGCTGCTGCAGTGTTACAGATCATGTAATGTCATCCAAAATACAAACTTGTAAGTAGACACTACAATATATCAAAGACTGAGGGTTGTACAGGTGTCATTCTGTGAAATTTTCATACTGTTTTCACCCCAAGTGAAGTGAACATAGTTTTTTTTTTTTTGTTTGTCTCCCGCCCAGGAGCGTCAGCGACTAGAGACGATCCTGAACCTCTGTGCTGAGTACAATAAGAGTGATGAGCCAAGGGCGATGGGTTTCTCCAGGCCCTCCATGACTCAGAGGCAGCGGGAGAGTGACGAGGAGAATCTGAGAGAGGAGTGTAGCAGCACTGAGAGCACACATCAGGAGATGAGGACACCACCCAACCTGCAAAACGGAGACAACACACAGGTTAGCGCTCTCTCTGTACACTTAACCATCGTGTTCTGTTCATCTCCCGTTGACTCAGGGGATCTATTTTTATTTTATATTATAGCAATACAATTGTAACATTTATTTTTAAATATCCAACATATATTTATCCATAATTTCCTTATTCCACCTTTATTAAACAAAATTTAAGTAAATTGTGTCATTACACCTGAATGCATTGACCACCTACGATTGAATGAGCAACGACTACACACTGGTTTCTGTTCTAAATGCCTCAAAAGGAATACTGTTATGTCCGCATGGAAACAATGAATTTACTTAATGCAAATGGTATTCTAAAGACGTGTGTGTGTGTGTGTGTGTGTGTGTGTGTGCGCATGTGTTTATTTCTATATTTTTGATCAACACTTCTTCATAAACA
>JAOUQW010000047.1:7659505-7670227 GCA_028565825.1 Olivaichthys viedmensis | reverse complement strand
GTGTGTTTGTGTGTGTGTGTGTGTGTGTGTGTGTGTGTGTGTGTGTGTGTGTGTGTGTGTGTGTGTGTGTGTGTGTAGCTCGAGGAGGTCTCGGGCAGCGGGACTAGGCTGGAGCTGAGCTATCTGGAGGAGGAACGGGTGCGAGTGCTGGCAAGGGTCGATGAGCTAAAGGCTCGGCTCACAGAGCTCGAACAGCAATTACAGGAGAACAAGCAGGAGGTGGGACACCATACACACACACACACTCACTCAAAAAACTCAAACTACACACAAACACATATACAAATTGTTGGGTAAATGAGGTTATATACACAAAGGAAATCCTTACCTAATTATAAAAGATAAGAGCTGAGGAGAAGGGAATGTCAACCACAGCTGAGGGGTGCGTGTGTACGCGTGTGTGTGCACGTGTGTGTAGGCGGAGATGGAAAGGGCCTTGCTGCAGGGTGAGAGCCAGGCGGAGCTAAACCAGATCGAGGCTGAGACTGAAATCATCACGCAGCTGCAGCACAAAGTCAGCGAACTGGAGGGCGCCTTCCAGAGGGAGAAGGACAAGGTAGATCTCTCTCTCTCTCTCTCTCTTTCTCACACACACGCACATAAAGAAGACGTTAATGCGCACAACACTTAAAAGCTACAGCGGTCCACACACTGCGCTCATGAATTTTTTTTAGTATATACACTGAGTTTCCAGTTGATTAGTTATTAGTGTTTGGGTGTTTGAGTCACAGGTCAGCTATATCCAGCTAGATGTGTGTGGGGCTGTGGGTGGTGTTCTCTGTTGGTTCAGTTAGAAATATTCTGTTAATTAAGGCTATATTCAAAAGCTTATAATTTTCTATTATTTAGCTTTCTTTTGTGGGTGCGATTTTCATCAGGTCCTCTACATGCAGCTTGGCTTCGCTAACCAGCCCTCATTAACCTCTAATTATCTCGTTGCATCCCTCTGCTTTTCTCTGTATCTTTGTCTGTACATCATTTTGGAGCCTTTGGCTTCGCTCAAATTCAAACTTGAGGATCAGCTCAGTGGTGTTAACAGAAACAGCCTTAGTGCACACGAGTCATCTGGTTTGGGAACCTCTTCACGTATGTGGTTTGTGGGGTTGGCTATGTGGTGCTGTGATGATAACTGTTCAAGCTGTTAGAGAGGTGATGGGAATTTTGGAAGCTCTGACCTTATGACTGAGAGTGCTGCAAGAGGTCACATGCTCTAACAGTATTCTGAAAAACACTTGCACGGTGCATAACATGGTGACATAAAACTGCAGCCCAAAGTGCTTCACAGTGTGTTTTTTAAATAAATAAAGCAGTAAAACAGTACAAATGAAACGGTAAATAAAACAATGCATGGTCCAAGAAAAGGACGTAAAATGAAAAGAACACTTTTAGATTTAGATAAGAAAAAGGAAAAGAGAGCATTAAAATAGAAAAATGGAAATAAAATAAACAATTAAATACATACATACATACATACATACATACATGATTTTTGCATAATCTAGAGCGCCGTTGATGCCTCATCCATGCAAGTGTATCAAAAAGGCTTTATACTGGCCAGCAAGTCTAAAGTTCTAAATTAAATAAGACATTTGAAAAGTGTTGCTATTATGCAATGACTAGTAATTGAGCGTTGAATGTCCGTTCCTAAACGGCTTCTTCAACAATACCACAAAACCTAAATAATTCATTTCAGTTCCCTGCAGTTTCATCTGCCGGTAATGTTTACTAGATTTATCTGGGTGGGATATATCAAATGCTCTACTCTGTCTAATGTGAGACTCATTTCACTGGGTCATCACTGAATCACCCGCAAGAGTATTATTTTCTCTGCTTTCTGTTTTTCCAATTGAGATTGGACTCAAATGCACAGTCAACGTAAAAACGAAACGTGTTGTAATGTGGCCTGGAATGTTTCACTGAAAGCGCATGAAGGTGGTCTATGTTCGTTCAAGCATGTCAATGTGACCTAACTTCAGGTTTCCAAAGTATTAATGACACAGCTTTTGTGAATCTTTCTTTCTGAGATGAAAGAAAGAAGCAGCTAGCTATAAAATGGCACACGTTGTAGCAGGAAATAGTTGCCACTTGATGTCTGCTTCAAGTGGATAAATCCATCCACACACTGTACCACCAGGTTACTACTTCACTTCAGTCAATTCCTCTGGCTAAGAAAAGGAGAACGGAAGCCTGTTCTGCCCTGTTGAAGGCCTTCAGTACACTCTTGTGTAGTCATAGGGAGTACAGTACATTTGAGTTGTAATAGTGTATGCTGTAATAAATGTAGGAGTTCAAGTCTTTCTGTTCTCTGGCCCAACCCGATCTGTCATGTCCTCTAACCTCAGGCGCTTGTGCATGGCGTGGATTTGAGCAGTGTGTTTTCTTTCTCTCTCTCTCTCTCTTTCTTCCCCCTGGATGGTGTGTGTTCTCTTTCTAGGAGAGGGCAAATGTTGACGCCCAGCGGGAAGCCCTGGAAAGGCTTCAGGATGGCTACAATGATCTGAAGAGTCAGCTGCATAACTGCCCTGAGTCTCTAAGGGAGCAGTTGCAGGAGCAACTCAAAAGGGTCAGTCTCGCCCCCCTCAGACACCAGGACTATCAGACCCTCTGAGGACTCAACCACACCATCTCTGAACCTAAACACATTATCCACACCAGCCACTTTGGTCCAACAGATGTTAGATGTTGGTATGCATGAAGCATATGTAGAAAGATGATATTGAGTTTTTAATTTTATTTCATTTTTTTAAAGCTTATTTTGGTACAAATATTTGAATCTACTATCTTGCAAAAGGAGAAAAAGGTCAGCGCAGTGTTTCAGCTTGGTCAACTTTATTCCAGCTCTGAATAAGGGAAGCTGCATCATCTAACACCATACCGTTTCTTAAGGAATAGTAAAAAAAAAAAAAAAACCCTGGCAGTGCTACTAATAATGATTTAAATAACCACAAATGTAGTGGTTATTTGAACCACAAAAATCATGCAGGGTGGCTACTGGCCTGTATTCATTATTAGCCATGTAATAATTTTTTTTTTATGGTGAAGCTATTCTTTTCCTGTCTGCTGGCAGCCCCTCTTTTTCCTTCATTTACCTCATTTTGCCTACATGGGTAAATGTACAGAGAGGAGGTGTATCAAAGGGTGTCAAAAGGCTGTGTGGTGAATTCTGAGTAAGGCAGTCAGCTCTGTTCTCTACAGCTGTGCATGTCTGTTTGGGTCTCCTGTGTGCATCCATGTGGTGTTACCCCCGCCACCTTTTAACCCCTAACATTCTACTAATGTATTAATGTAAAGATTAATAGTGATGGTCTCCATCACTGTGCATTTTCTATTTTTCACACACTTGCATCCCAAACACGTTTCCTATTGGGATTATAAGGAACAGACATGATGATTTCTTCTTTACTATTGTTCAGTGTTTTAGTAGACTCAGTAGTCACTACACTCATACTTTGGAGTATGTTCTTCTTCTGTTAGATCTTGTATTGAAGAAACTGTTTTGGAGACAGTCTTTCATTGATAGGCGTTTTTTTTTTTTTTTTTTACCAAAAGAAAAACCCTGCAGGCCGTTTTAGAGAAAGCAATGTTGGCACAAACTCTCACCCTCAGGCTTGCCAATGTCAAAAGGAGTTTTATGATGGTACAGGGAGGTCTGGCCAACATCCTTGAGATCCACTTTGAAAGCATGAGTCAGCTACACTATAGGTCAAGCAAAGGGTTCTTTTTTTCACAGCCATAAAGACAAGATTAGCATCAGAGTATCACTAAAGACATTGTGTAGTGCTAAATAGAAACATGTAAATATAGATGTTATTTAACAACTGGATTTTTAAGTTACTCTTATATTTACTATACAGCACAGGCTATACAATAAGCTAATACTATAGCAAGTATTTTACAGAATACTCAAGGAATTATTTTGTTTCTTAAACCAAAGCCCAGCATTGTGTAGTGCTTTGTGTGCAGCAGCTGTGCTCCTAAGCTGCAGTACTGTGTGTTCCTGCGCTCTCTAGCTGCCCTCGTTCGCTGAGGAGCATGACTGAAGCTGCCTGCCTGATGCTGCTCTCTGACCCTGTGGTTGATGTCCGTGTATGTGTGCGCACTATAGGAAGCAGAAACCCTGGAGGCTGAGACAAGGCAGTTTGAGGACCTGGAATTCCAGCAGCTGGAGAAGGAGAGCAGTCTGGAGGAGGAGCGCGAGACCATTTCCCAGCAGCTCCTGCAGGAGAAGGCTCAGTACCAAAGCAGCATGGCCAAGAGGAAGGTACACAGTGCTTATATGGCTACATGTAGTCCAGTGTGATCTTGATCATAATTCTGAATTATGATGGCAACAAAATCTAGGGAATGCTATACTTAACATCAGCTGGGTTTTGTTTGTTTTTTTAGAAGATTTAGCATCATGTTGCTTTAAGGCAGGGAAACGTTTTGCCCCCTTTTAGTGTGAATAAAATAAAATCAGATTCCCCTTTACAATTGCAGTCCAGATTTATTTAATGAGTATAATTCAGCTATTCAAATATTAAACACATTAGGCACATAAGCACAATCATATTTATTTATTGCATTTACACCCATTTTTTAAAGCGTTTCTTCTAAATCTGTAATATGAGAGAGCGAGCGAACGAACGAACGAACGAACACTTAGACACTGGGAATGTTTTTCCAGATCTTGACCTCTATCATTGTTTGCCTGCCATTGTCCATTCAAAGAAGCAGCTAGCACACCTGCAGGAATTCACAACATGGTACAATAGGCCTTTGATAGGCAAACACTGATAACATTTACTGTCCATTAACCTGCATTTAACCTGTTTAAACTAGCAACCTACTGTAATTATGACTCGTGTGTGTGTGAGCGAGCCTGATGTTTTTTTTTTTTTTTTTTTTGAAGGAGAAGGTTGTAGCGCTGGAGAAGCAGGCCAATCAGCTGGGCCTGCAGGCTGCACAGGAGTGTGAAAAGCTGGCCAAGGACAGGAGCGTCACCCTACAGCTGCTTCAGAAGGTACACCATCCAGCTCGCTATTAGCATTTTTACGTTTGCTAGCATTAAATGATGTACTGCATTTTGACAAATGGAACTGACTTGGTGAATGCAGCTAGTGCGTTCTTATCAGTGTTAGATTCAGGGCTTATCAGAAATCACACCTTAATAACTAGTTAGGTTAGGCATTCTTTTCAGTGGCATAACGCATTATGGGTATGCTGTACCCAGTAGGGTCTATTGCTTAGAGATTGCTTTTTGTGGTGCATTTTGGACATTCTCTGGATAGTCTCCACAACATTCCACATTTCCTAAACAATGCACTATATTAGAAGAAGAAGAATTTAGAATATATATGTAATGTGAATATGAGAATATATAATGTGAATAGGGAGAGATTTCAGACATAAGGCTCTGTCTGCCTTACTAGTTAGGCCAAAACAGACCATGTGCTATGTAGTATATGGTGCAGCATTTGGCCAGGGTATTTGGAGGATTAAAAGCAATGTCCACTAGTGGGCAGGTCGGAGCCGAAACATCCCTGACCGACAGGTTTCAACATCGACCTGGAAAATGTTTAGCGATTTCATTCCAGCTATTCTGGGACACATATTTGTCTCTGTGCAGCAGCATGGAGATGTTAAAAACACGGACGAATTCTGTTCGTTTCTCTTTAAAACTTTCCACCATCGTTGTGATCGCTGTATGAGCTGCTTCTCAAATCGCAGACTGTACATTTAAAAGTATTTACTAATCTAGAAGATTGGTACATAAAACATACTTTTCAGTAGGTTTGAGTGTTTTTTTTAATTTTATTATTAATTTTTTAAAATTTATTTATTATTTTTTATTCAAACACTAACCGTAATAAAGAAATCACGCTATAGTGCCCACACTATTTACACTGGTATTACACCATGTGCACGCATCCTGTTAATACTTTTGGACGCACCGAACAAACGGATACGTGCAGCAGCCATCTTGCGTACGCATAGTTAAAAGCAAGTATAACCCCGGCCTTTGACTATATATGATGAGGGTCTGCTGCAAGGCATTATCTCCTGTCCTTACATCTGCATGGGTTTACAGGAGAAGGAGAGGCTGACTGGTCTGGAGAAGAAATACTTCAGCCTAACTGGAGGCAGGACGTTTCCTAAAGGTTCCAGCACTATAAAAGAGGTAAGGCTGTATTCAAATTTGCACTTGTGGTGTGGTTAATGCTGAGAAGTAAAGCTCTCTCAGTCGATTCTAACTATTGCGACAGACACCAAATAGATTTTTGTTACTGTTGTCATCTGGACATCCTATCCAACATCTTATAAATCAGTGCTTCTCAACTAGTCTTGCCTCAGGACCACATTTGTCCATCATTAAGTCACGACCCAAAAGCAGTATTAGGCTAACCCTTCTAAGTTTATTTTATAAAACCAATAGTGCAGTAATGGGCTGTACCTTCATGCACTAAAAACATGAAACAAGAAGTACATCTAAAACCAACCCCCTGCCATCCTAATCTTTACTAGAAAGTGCAGTAATATGGTAATATTTTTATACTGAAGGACGAGCTATGTTCAGGCATGATAGAAAATTTAAAAAAAGCACATCAAGCGGATTCTGTCGAGCTTAATTATGCTGCAGTTCATGTGCCCATCAAGTCACAATGCACTGCTTTGAACTAATGAGAAAGCCGGGGTGCTTTTTGTTTCTAATGCCTAAATAAAGAAGGCTCGTCACACAAAACACATTGCTTCTGTCCGTCTTTTCTGTCCACGGTGTAACACAAGTCATATTTAATATTGTTAGTGTAATATTTTCCTTTCAATGCCATTTCTAAGAAAAGCTACCAAACTGCTGTGTGCGTATGAATGTTTTTTCTTTATTATATTTATCATTTTGACGGTAGGCCAACATGCCACTGTTTAATTAAGCTACCAGTGATGGGTCTCAGACCCAGGTTGTAAGCAGAAAATGGAAGATGTCTTGTATAAGCAAAATATAAGTACATCATGAAATGTTTTGTTAACTTGTACTAAGTAAAATCAAAGTTGGAGCCGCTCCGTGCATGCTTGTGACCCACATTTGGCACACGACCCACCTGTTGAGAACCACTGCAATAAATGCTATCCATCATGTCAGAGCGGGAAAACAGGAAATAAAAGCTCAGCAAAGTAAAGGGCAGTGGCTGATGTGTAAACCTCTAAACATGTGCTTGGCATTGTGGTGTGAGAGTGCTTCATATGGTATGGGCTCTTTCTACATGTTAAATTTGTATTAGTTATGATGGCATCTGACTATTTCACTCGCACACTTGGAGAGCAGTCACACGTCAGTTATGTGTGTGTGGAAAAAACTGGCCAAGACTGCTTTCTATACAAAATGACTGAACTCTCGTCCTGTGTAAATGCATTGGTGGTTGTACAGGGGTACTGCAGAATGGCGGATGTCTATAGGATGTATGCGAGTGATACGCAGCTCGCCAACTGTGCTTCGCATGGCCTCTCACTTATGCGTGACCCAGCTGTAGCTGCCCCCCGCGAGGTATCATAGTGCTCTGACTTTCATTTCTTTACCTCTCTCTCTTGCCTGCTTGCACTTGCTGCATACTCAGAAACAGCTTGCTTTAAAACGTTACCCATTACTTTGCTTGGGCATATAAGCTTTAAGCCTCCATTACTCATGGCTTAAGCATTATGAATTAGCTCATCACTGATTTTAGGGGAAAATATTTAAAATGTGTTGTATAAATGTAGAACGTCATATCAAGAGATTTATGTAATATCAGAATTTCATGTACATCAGTGAGATTGAGTAAAATGTGATTGGTGTGCTGCTCTGTCTTTAACCTTTAAACCTGTCTCATTCCTTTCCTCTTTATTCCCTTCCTACTACTTGCGTCTGTGTGTCCTTGCTGGCTTTCAGGACTATGTTACTGTTGGCCAGTTAAACCAGATCTATGGGATGCCGAAGGTGGACTTCTCCCCCACCTCTCCTGCTCAATCGCGTCAACCGACCCTCACTGAGCCTCCCTTTTCCTACCTTCCCTCCCTTCATGGCTCCTCTCTGTCTCTCTTTTTTGAGGTGTGTCTCTTTACCTTCCTGTTCTGGCCTCTGCTCTCTGGTACATTTATCTGCTAGACATTAGGCCCCTTAAATGTATCAAATAACTATAAATGTGTCTTTTTCAACCCTAGACAAGTCTTTGAGATGATTAAATGTACGTTGCCGTTAAGTCTCATTGCGGCAGTGTTTCCCAATTTCAGTATATGCGGCCACCCTGCAATGCACGCTTTTGTGTTTTCCCTGCTCTGTCACACCTGTTGTAGTTTTAGGAAATTATCAAGCTCTTTATTTGCTGAAACGGGTGCGTTGGAGCAGGGCGAACTTCAGCCATGTATTACGATACTATTTTTAACATGCTTTTGTTGACTTGCCCTCACCATACAAAGTCCCTGTTGCCATGTGAAGTGCCATTTCATTACTTGATCAATACAAATGAAGGGTCTCTGCAGATAAGCATGTACAATAATTGACAGACATGTACAGACGTATAAGATGCAGAGAATATTCTGAGTCATAAGGCGAAGGTCAACAAGGGAATATTGAAAACTGTATTGGACTGGAGGTAGTATTGGAGCTGTGAAGCGCAAACATGATGTTTATACGTCAAGTACAGAGGTTCCTGACTAGATTTGTGCATTTTACACCAACCAGCTGAAAAGAATTGGGGAATTTATTTATTTATTTATTTATTTTGTAATTTGTACTAGCTCATTTGGGATTTTCAGCCAGCTGCACTGACCCCTTTGGTAGAAATTAAGCATGCAAAACCCATTTCTCTGAAGGGGGCTGGAAGCTGTTCACTATTCTCCCTAAACCAGCATTTCAGTTGTTCATTAACACTTTTTTTTTTTCTCTCCTTCTTCTTCTTCTCCTTTTTTCTTTTCTTCCTTTTTCTCTTTTCCTTACTCCTCGTCTCATTCCACCCCACCAACTTCCTGTGCCTTCTGATGTGGGTAAAGGGTCAGCCGGAGCGGCTCAGGCCTCAAATCCCCAGGCTAGATTTAGAGCGCTGGTACCAGGAGGTGATTGCAGGTGGAGATGCCAGCCAGCTGTGCCTGCCTTCTCTCCCGGCTAAAGCTCACTTGGCACACAGGCCTCTGCAGGTAACCAGTGCGTTGCAGGCCCAGATTTCCTCTTTCTCTTTCTCTTTTCCCTTTTCCCTCCTCTCATTTCTCCATGTCTCCACATCTATTCTTTATGTGGTTCTCTTTACACTCAGGGATATCTTGTAGCTCCCATGCCTTGAAAGTCCTTGCTGTGAATTGCTAAGGAAGGTTGTCATATTGTTTTGGTTTTGTTTGGACTTCGTGACTCATGGCTACCATTCTGCTGGCAAACAAACTGGAAGGTCACACATCCTCACAGTAAAGTGGAAACAGTAAAGCACCTGCTCATCTAAGAGAGTATTGTGTTTTATGGAAGAAAGGAGCTGCCTTGAATGTGTTATAACCAGAAATTTTGTGTGATAAACAAATCTTTAATATCTCAAATGTTTCGGTGGGAGACTTTTTAAATGATCAACTTTAATAAAAGAAAATTCAAATATGTAATTTTTGCAACACATAACAGATGCCAGGAAAGAGTTAGCTTTTTCTTTTTTTTTGCGGGTAATGATAAAATGTTATTTATGTGACACCTTACATACATGAATGCAGCTCCAAGTGCTTTACATAATACTAAAAATACACCAATGAAATAAACCAATTCTGGTCATTTTAAAAAGTTCAATTCAAATATTTAACATTTTTCTTTTTCAAGATTAAAAAATATTTTTATGCCCTCTGTTTATCAAAGACTGTGTGTGTTGATTTCTGTGTAAACTGCACCGTTTCTCTTCTCTGCAGGTGTACCGCTCCAGGTTGGACAGCGATGCCAGTCAGTCCTCACAGAAGCCGAGGGTCAGTGCCGGGCTTTCCCCCACCTACACCACTGCAACGCTCGGACGCAACACTTCCTCCAGGGTAAAAAATACTCACACACATACTGTGTAATGCTATTCCTTTATTACACGCTCTTGTGATCCAAATGTAGGTGTAAATTATTGCATATTTACCTGCTCAGAGCCCTGTTATGGCGGCCAACAGCACCGGCAGTCTCCCCCGCAACCTGGCGGCCACCCTACAGGACATTGAGATGAAGAGACAGCTGGCCCTGCAACAGAAAGGTATTCAAACAGACATTCCTTTAAGCTGCTGCCACACACAAAAAAAAATCTGCAATGTCTGTGTTTTTACTTTTCATGTTCTGTTTGGCTCAATGAACAGTGTAACAATACTAAATACTGAAGAGTTTTCCAACATGAAACTTTGCACTTTGCTGTAATGAACACCAAAAGGAATCTTTAGAAATCTTGTGTTGAAATGACTGGTCTTTTTGGATATAAAACAGAATGGTGCACAGGTGGGAGTGCAAAGGGCTTTTGTGCGTATTTCTATAAATATTGTTAATACTGCGAATAATCGATTTGAAATTAAGCAGTATTGCGGATTTTAAAATAAATGACAATTGTATTCCAAAATTAAGCTCAATGTGCCATTCACCAAGTAGTGAACAGAACATGAGGGTTAAACCAAACTTCGAGATGAACTGATCAAACTGATAATCTACAGTCAAGCCGGAAAGTCTGCACATCCCTTTCACCTTCTCCACGTTTCATTACATTACAGACTTATTCTACAGTA
>JAOUQW010000047.1:7592521-7609512 GCA_028565825.1 Olivaichthys viedmensis | reverse complement strand
TAGTAGTAGTAGTAGTAGTAGTAGTAATAACAATAACAACAATAATAACAATCATTACCACTATCTAAATATAATATGATAATATTATTTTATACAAGATTGTTTAAATATAATGTTATTCCTTCCTTACTAAGACTGAGAAAGAACAATGTATCACTTGCCTGGGAATACTGTACTGCAGACATGCTGACCTTCAATCCTTATTTCCTAATAGTACATTACATATATCTCACACTATCCCTCTCTAGGGACAGTGGCAAGTAAATCTAGTACAGCCAGAAAACTACTGCCCTACTAAGGCAAAAGGTAGTATCTGCCAATTTTGTTAACATTGAGTATTTGTTGTTTAGTATGTTATATTGTTTAATAAATAAAAAAATATTAGCCACCAAACAACTCTATATTTAATTATCTAGTTACTACTTGACTCTGAAGTCATTTTTCTTTGTTTAACTTAATGAGCAGTTAATGCTTTCTGCATTAGTATTGCAGACTAGGTATCAAGTTAATAAGTAAATAACAGTTTTATGCTAAAAATAAATGGTGAACACAATAAGCTGGATGTAATGTTGTTGAAATGACTTTATGTTTGTAAATGATCATTGTAAACCCTATGGAGGCCTCTGGAATGTAAATCTTGCCATATCTTACTGTGAAAGGACACATTTTACAAAAAAGGAAAAATGTTTTTTTTTTAAATCTGAAACACTGTGAAATGTGTGAAAAATATTCTTGTGTTTGAGAAAAACGTTGGAAACATTTTCCTTTAATTAGTAAATAAATAAATAAATCTTGTCTCACCTGCCATTTGGACGAATGGGTTCTGAGCTGACACCCCCTAAAACAGAGATGAAGAAGAGAGCTGAACCAGAATGTCTGAAAGTCTCAAATTCATTGTTTTATGTGAGCAGTAGGGCACATAGTGTGGCCCTTTGCGGGGATGTGCAAGGACAAATCTGTGCAAAAGTACTATGCAAAAAACTTAGGCACATGTAAAGAAAGTCTGTAAAGAGCTTATGCTTTCAAAAATAATGAAATGAAATGTTTCTAAATGTCAAAAAATTTACAATAAAGAGCAGTTAAAAGAAAACTAAATCAAATCAAAATTTGATGTGATCAGCCTTTGCCTTTAAAATTGCATCAGTTCTCTTAGGCACACTATCGTACAGTTTTATAAGGAAATCGGCTGGTAGTTTCTTCGAAGTATCTTTCAGAACTTACCACAGTTCTTCTGCAGAACTTTGGCTGTATTACTTTTTTCTATCTCTGCAGCTAATCCCAGACAGCCTTAATTATGTTTTTTTATCTGAAAAGTGCTCTATCACTTAATGGTAAATATATAAATATACACTAATGCAGAAGTCATAAAATGAACACCTAAGAGAAAATGTATACAAAAGAATTAGGGTGTCTAAGACTTTGGCTCAGTACTGTACATCCTTTTTATACCAAAATATACCTTTATCTCTCTGCAATTCTGAGTGTAATAGGCATATAATACTGAGTATTGGGCACTGTAAAAAACCAAATGTTATAGTTAGAGCTGCAGACATGGTTGGAGACATTTTGTAGAAATTCCAATGATGTAAGTGATGTCTTCAGGTCCCTTTAGTTTAGAATAGGTGGAGCTTTCTCATTTAGCCCAGTAATTGTTGTTGGTATGCCTTGGGTGGAGCAGTCTGCTAAGTTTGAATAAGTCTGAGTCTGAATAGTGGTTTGGGTATCTATTATAATTGTACTTGCTGGTACAATGAAATGAATTAGCTTATCCATTAGTTGTTCTTCTCCTCCCACTGGTGCAATCTCTCACCTTTTTAGGTTGATTTAAATAGCACATTTTGTAATAATAGTATGCCTTTTTAAAGCTTATTTAGACAACGTTTGCTGGAATTAATCATTTTTAATGTGAATCAGCAGTTCTTTGTTGTTTGATGTTGTATATTACTGCAAATTAATTGTAAAAAGTAAAATAATAACAGATCAGAAATCTACTACAATGGAAGTTGGTTACTACTGTCTCTCATCCTCCACTCTTAATACAACCTACCACATCTTGGTCACATTTGACTCAACCCGAATAGAAGAAGCACATCACAGTATAGGCAGCTCTTAATTTAAGGGTTGTTTATGAAATGTCACCCTTAGCAGCTCTCATATGCCCTTTTTCACTAGTCTTCCAACATATATCTTTCAAGTAAAGAATTATATGTTGTACAGTCTATGATGTAGAGTCAAAGTGCCCAGCTGACAACAAAGTATTTTAAAAGTAGGTAAAACAAGAACAAAGAAGTCAACATGGGCAACCATACTCCCTGGAAATCATGTTAACAAGGAGTTTGCCATGCCAAAAATGGATGGAGCAGGGCACAGCAGACAAAACTGAAACGATGGAGGTTCTCTATCATTTGCATATTACAAACATGAAAGAGTCGATATCAACGTAACCCTGGCTGGAAGGTAGGCAAATTTTAAGGCCTAGATTTGAATGTCATTTGCCCATCACAAGACTTCCTCATGTGGCCCATCTACTACAGCTCAGTGCATCTCTGAAGGCAGGGTATGAAAATCAGGCTGTTGAAACTAATGTGCTAGCAGCCAAGTTCTGCACCTGAAAGGTCCTTGAGATAAAGTGATGAGCTGGAGGCAGCAAAGAGGCTGGATGTAATAATTCAACATCCGAGTCAAGGCCACAAAAGAGACTGGAATGTAGCACGATGCTGTGGTCCTGTGTTGTTATACTACAGTTAAAGTTATACTATACTACAGGCACATTCAGGGACCTTTCCTGTTACTGGCATTTCACCAATGTTTAAAAATTTGGCCTCCTGCACTTTAATTATGTTAAATCTGAAAATAA
This sequence comes from Olivaichthys viedmensis, assembly GCA_028565825.1. Lineage (NCBI taxonomy): Eukaryota > Metazoa > Chordata > Actinopteri > Siluriformes > Diplomystidae > Olivaichthys > Olivaichthys viedmensis. The sequence goes on along the minus strand of JAOUQW010000047.1, from coordinate 7,606,655 downwards.
AGATATATTGCTTAAGAAACATTAACATAGTTAACATTAAGTAATTAGTCTCAGGTCATAAAAACATATAAAACATAGAAATTGGTGAACTACCAATAAAAAACTAGACTAAAAGGTTTGCAATCTTAAGTTATTTTACTAAGTTACTCTTTGACAACATATCTCAATTTATTAATAGTTTCCTCAACATCTTTGCATTTTGCATCTTTGCACAAACTTACAAAAAAAAAGTTAATGCGAGAACAAATCTCTCTAGACCACTTTGTGTTTACTCAGCAGAGGTTGTTGCTCTTCCACATATCCGGCCCGACCTTCACAATGCATTACATTCAATTCATGTGAGTGACAGGCCCTTGAGATGTAAAGAAATAAGGCTCTATACAAAAACAGAACATTATCCTCTGAAACAAAGGACTATTGGAAACATATTGATATAATAGACACTGCAATGTGTAACTGAAGCCCAAAACAGTAAGTACCACATTCATATCACCTTGACATTATTGGACTTATAAATTTACTACTGGACAAAAAATATTTAAGCATCACTATGAACATATAATAGTTCATAGGATAAAAAATGTTTCACATGCAGATAGAAGACACACTATATGAATCAAATAAAGACCACTGTGGGTCTCACAGTTAGTTGGAATCAGTGCACTTTTATAAGAAGTGCCATCTCCGATGTAACACAGCTGCACTGATGACAACTTCATTATTACCAATGTAGTTGGATTCAGGTTCACCTAAAATAAAATTAATTTTGCACTTGAGGCGACCCAGCACCACGGAGAGCTCCTAGACAGCAAGGCCAGGAGTGCATAAATTCACTGGGGTATATGTAACACCTACACTTTACGCTTGAGACCAGGTAAATCTGGTACATGGTCATTTTTCATTGGCACTCTGCCTGTGCATCTGTGCCTGCTGTGCCAGTCAACACCAGAGGTCAATCTGGGCTAATCAGAGGTACAAAAGCATTACAGGATTAGTGTGTAGATGAGGTGAAGCATCATCATGCTGAACTAGTTGAGCCATGGACACCATGAACTCCAGCATATTTTAAGAATTCAAAGTGTGTTTTTATTTCATTAAAAAAAAAAAATCTGAGACCCACCAGGATCAATATACTACATGCAAATATGCTTGGGCTCCACTAACACTGTGGCCTTACAGAACATTTCCTGTTTGCTTTCTATTTTCTCAGGTTCCTGTTTGTTTAGTTACTTTTAGTTATTTTGTTCCCTGTTTTTCTCTGTTTGCCTGTGATTTTGACCTTGAATTATGGATATGCTCTTGTTGATCCTGCCTATTTTATGATGCCTGCCTTGGATATTAATAATTAATATTTGGCTAAACACAACTAAAAAGATTTGTTTCCACATGACCCCTCTGACTCTCCTTAAATACATTGAGATAGCTCTGTTCTGAAGTAAAGGTTCTGTGGAAGCCCAGTTACAAAAGCAAAAGTTGTGGGGGCAGCAACAGAGCAATAAAAATGACCATAAATGCAAAATAGATTTGCTTGATTATACGTGCAGTCCAGTGTGCTCCACAAGACATTGTGCACAAAATCTTTGCAGCACAAAACTTTTTTTTGACATCTATTTCTAGTAACTGATCATCTGAGAGAAATTGTTCATAATAAAGATTTTCATTATATTCATCCATTTTCAGCCCATTATTTTCAGTAACACTACAGGAAAATAAATTAAATAATAATCAAATTAGGCAATATCAAGTCCATTAACTAACTAAATGCTTCATTCATATTACGAAGTTATGAAAAGCCTAGACTCGTGCTCAGCAGGGTTATATAAGTGAGTTATTCTACTGTTGCTATTATTCAGGCAGCAAGTGTAGCAAGTGCCTCCCTTTGCTGTGTGTCAAGTTTAGACCTGAGAGTTTGTTTATGCTTGCAGATGGTCTGTCTTTCCTTTTTAGTTAAAAGGCCACAGGCTTAAAAAGCCAGCTGAAACTCAAATCGCTTTTGTGTTAGTTGTCCTTGATTTGCCCAATTTACTCTTAAAGGCTTTTCTTTTTTTTTCTTTTCAGGCATTGTTTATTTTTTATGACTACAATGAAACTTTTATGACTACAAAAGATTGGCAGCTATTTGGATTTATCCATTTTAATTGTTACATAGCATACTAAACATGCTTAAATGACTGATTACCAGTCACGGACGTGGTAGTGACAGATTAGATTTTTTTGTACATAGTGATATTTTATAAGACTAAATAAAATGGAACAATTTTGTCTTACTACAGCATTTATTTATTGATTTTTTTCTTTGGTTAAGTGATGATCTCAATAATACTACATAAGGTTGACAAAATCATGCTTAAACATTTACATTAAAATACTCTGATAATTATCTTTTATAGTGGAAATAGTGACTACAGGATACATTTTGTAACTTCAACAAACAAAATCAGTGGACAGATATTTATTCATGCCTATGCATGATGTGTGTGATGCCGTGTACAGCATACTGTCGCCTACATTTTTGTGTGCTCGTATTTTGGTTTTCTTTTCTTACACTGAGTGAATGAATCCAAGGTTAATATGACAGTGCAAACAGAAGCGTCTCCCCTGAGAAAGAATAGTGAGGACTTAACCATGAAAGGCTGGCGTTGCTGGTGCAGCGAGATGTCTAAAAGCTTTATTCTAGTCTGTCTGGGTCAACAATGGCAGACTTGTCTGTGGTCTGCAGGAAGAACAATATTACTGGGCAGGTGTGCGAGACTTTGACTTTGCATAGGCAGACCACAGACCAAAACGGCAGCTTAACTTGCTGCGGCATGGCGTTCGTGACCATTTCCATTGTTGGTTATTGTCGCTGCCTTCATTGTGAATGCACATGCGATTGCTGGGTTCCTTTCAGCTACTTACTGCTTATGTTTTGGTATTTGCTAATGGGCTTTACATTACCACACGGGATGGAGAAAAGAGCCAGATTGTAAAAGGCATATACCTGAGACCAAAGACTCAAGAATCATTAGAATAAAATGATAATCCACTGGGTAAATAAAAGTGCAAAGCCATGCATAATGTTACCAGATAGCCATACCAACTGTTTTTAACTGTCTGTTTGCATGCAGTAAAGAAGAGTGGCAGGACAGGATGAATGGAATTGAAGAGAGCGCATGGGAACTGTGAGGTGGACTGAATTTCGGTTGAGCTTAACGGCGAGGCAAGGTTAGATGTTGGACTTACAGTGAAACGTGGCCCATTGGTTTGTCGTGACCTCTTTTCAGCCAGCAGGTCCTTGACTGTATGCTTGACTCTGACCCCCTGATACACTCGTTTGGAATACTCTGGGAAAAGTAAAAACATCAGAATGCTAAATGCCTTTGCACAGCACTCTCAGCAGGCAAAAATAAATATTATGTTGCAAAAGATATCCTTTAAATACTTAACTTCAATAATATGAAACACAGAATGCAATTTTAAATCTCCAAAGACAATTAAATAGCAAATATGTTTCTTTGCAGATACTCCTTTTCCCCTTTGCTTCAATTCAGCCCTAACAACTCAAAATCAATACATGAATATCTTGATTTGACTAAACTAATTAATTTTTCTCTCTAAAAAGATTTAAATAGCCCCCCCTGAGACATCTAAGAACTAAATATTTACTATTGTGGCATCCACTGCCAAAAAAATCCCATTTCCCAGTCATTCAATACAATTCAGTGAATGTAAAGTCAATTACGTCTAAAATGCATAATAAATTCCAACATTCGAGTTCCATGAATGTATGATATTCTTGCATACACCTATATGTAGTTCCTGAAAAAATGCTGACAAAATTCTTATATCAGAGGTTCATGAATTGCCTGTCTGAATATTTTATTTGGCTGTGTGTAGATGTGTCATGCATGAATCACAAGCATGCTGTTGCTTGAGTGTTTAGAGGTAACATTCCGATAACATTATGTGTACTGTGCCTCCAGGGGTGTATCTGTCACAATCAGGAACTTTAGGCAGGTTTTGATCAGTGCAAACTGGCCCATATAAAATCTGTGACTCCGTAATATTATAGATAATTCATAAATACCTTAAGGTATGCATTATCAGAGTTACATTTAAAGGACAAATGAGGTGGCAGGATGAGTTATGAACACAATTCATCAAATGTTTTACTCTAAAATGAAGTATGTTTTATAAATCACTAGGAATAACTTTCCTGGGTCGCACATATCCCTGTTAACAGATGCCATATTTGCAATTTAAAATGTTCTGAGATAGGAAATTGCATGCAAAAAGCATAGTAGCATTATGTAAAAGACCACAGATTTATGAATGAACTGCAGAGGCTATGATGAGTTTCACTGCCTTAAAGTGACAAACTGATTAAAGTTAAGTCCCTGATTAAGCTGAGCACTGTTTTCCTAGCATTATATGACATTTAACTTCAGAATCTTCAAAATTGCAATGTAATACTGTGAAATAATAAAGACCATGGAACTACAATTATAAAAAGCAATACTACATAACAGAATTATATAGTTTTAGTACTATATATTCACTAATTGACACAATCGCTGCAACTCATCTATATACTGTATCAAAACAGTGTCACAACCCATTTTACCTTGAACTCCCAAGCAGCAATATAGTTTTAGCTCACTGACAACAAGTGTTTTTGTAGGTTATTCAGCTTACCAGCTTCCATGTTGCAGATGGATCAGGTATACTTGAATTCAGAGAAACTGGAAGGCCGAGCCTCTATCCCAGCAAAATGGCAGTGTCTACTTCAAAACTTGGACAGAATTTGATCATTGTACCATAGACATGAGATGTTACCAAGCCTAAGTGCTACTTTTCCATCAAAGCTGAATAGGTAGGCAGCTTTTGAAGTGACCATCACCAATTTGTTTAAATGCAAATAATTGGCAGGACGTTTTTACAATATTTGCATTTATGTTCCAGATTAAAGAGGAGAGGACACAGACAGCAAGGCAACATCACTGACAAAACCTACTCAACTCCCTTTTGCCATTTGTTGGGCATTTTGTAATTGCTTTTAGAATTGCCATTATTGGGTTTGGCACACAATAAGTTCAGCGAGTAAACTTCAAACATGTATTCTACAGAAGTCTGAACATAGAAGAACTGGTGGCACTAAAACTAAAACTTTTGATCAGAATAAAAATTGAAAGTTAACTTGTTTATTTTTATGTGTTGTACAGTCTATTTTTGGATGGTTAGTATGATCAAACTGTATTTAAGATGCTGGATATGTACTGAAGGTATACTCATTAATTCTGTCCTCAAAAATGTCCTTTCTGGGTTTTTAGCTGATCAGGCTTTTTTTTTTTTATCTAAGAAAAAGATGTGGCTTGAGTCACCTGACAAAGTAGAGCATAATAATTAACAATGCCTTGGCATGTTGACAGTAAAAGAAACACAACATAAAAATGTATATTCCCTCCATAAATACGGAACTCATCAGCAGTAGCCTAATATTTATTCTCAGATGCTGATGATTGGTGGTTTCTATGAACATTAAATTGTATACGTAAAATAGTATGTGAAATTCTAGACATCTATAGCTTTCAAGTCCAAAGCACATTTATAGGGCAGATATACCTCTTTTCCAAAACCCTTTATCTTTTCCAACTGTATGATAGTGTGTGCATAGTGCAACAGGATATTGATATTGATCATTTTAATAATTGATACTGACACCAGTTTACTGCAAATTAAACTTGGCACAGTGTGATACATTTGTGAAAAATGCCTTTGAGATCTGTTTGAATCATCCAGAAATGAATAGGAAACAGCATGGGAAACTGTTTTATGTCATTCATGAATCAGAAGTTTGGAATATGCTATAAATCAAAAGATGTGAAGAGTACCAGGTTTTAAAGGGTTTTATTACCTGTTGTCCCTTCAGGTAAAATATCAGTTACCACCTGGCCTTCTCTTAGTGTAATCACTTTTTGCTGGTCTGGCTACATGCCAAATTGTTTGAGATTGACATTATCCTTCACGAGTTTTACTTCAGTAATGTAACAGACTGAGAGGTTATAGATTCTGCACAACACTATGCTGCCCTCTAGGGGGGGGATTGTAGGGTCACACGTTTCAATACATTTCGCTGGACAGTTTTCTCACCACGTTTTTCCCTAAAGAACTTACTGTTGGATCAGCATTGTGAAACCACTCAGATTGAGTTTATTTTATTCTTATGTCTTGGATGTCTACTTTTTTTTAAATTCATGAAAGTTATGAGGACCGTTTCACTGTATTTTAACAAGCATGCTTGTGTTGAGACCCCTCTGTGGCTGACTCTGGCAACATAAACCTGCACTTTTTAAAATGACAGCATTAAGATTCGCTCTGAGCCGGGACACACCAAATGTGTCTCTTGTTAAATCTGGCATTTAGCCACTCTATTTATTGTCGTGCCCCTTAAGATAGAAAATGGGAAAAAAGAAAGATTATGAATGTTGTCTAGTGATTTGTTAAAAGCCAACTTGTGAGTGGGGTGGTGGGGAGTTCATGGACATACAGAGATGGAGTGTTCACAGGGAAAAATAGCAAGTCTAGTTTCATGGGAGTTTGGAGACAGCTCAGTGAAAGGCCAAATGGTAAATTACAGTATGATCTCCCCCCCTTGTCTCCACGTCTTGTTATCAACAGGGAACAGTCAGTACACATTCCACTCCTCCTTTTAGAGGGGAAATATTCCTCTAGCTAAGTACTTGGACGCATCTTGTTACATCTCATTTCCTGACTTTGTCATGTTCTCCTGTCTTCACCCGAAAAAGGAAATCTTTCTGTAAAAATGTCACCGGCTTGAAGACTGATGTCAATTCAAGATGTAGGCTACAGTACTATAGGAAAGGTTGAGGGTGTATTTCAGAGAAATACATTCATAAGTTTAGCAAAAATACTATTAATTACACCTCTACTTATCTTTCTTGAAAATGCCATTTGAATGCATGGCACTGAGGCATTTCAGAGGTTATATTTGCAAGTGGATGCATATTAAAATGTGTGCCACCTCTCCCCATTTGCTCTTGCAAATGGAAAATCTACTCATCATGATCATCATTACACAACTGAACAGCTTGCTTGAGGGAGTGGAGTTAGGAAAGGGGCTAAACCCGAATGATTTTAAACCTGAATGAGACACAGCCATGAACTGCTTCCTTTGAGTCAGACAGTTCTATAAGCAGTGGACGGGAAGAACTTTACACAAGGTTTACAGACAGAACTAGTTCCTGCACAAATTTTACCCTTTACACTTATCTAGGATCAGTCTTCCACACCTGAATCTAAACTTAAACCTAGACAACCTGAAAGTGACCAGCCTGCTCCTACTCCAACCCGATCTCATGCAAAATCCATAGCAAATGTAACGAGCAAGAGCAATTTTATTGCATTTATAAATTAAGTTATAAAGCCAAAGGTTCTAATCCCAGCCGTCACAATTGTACATTTATAAGACCATGTTGCCTCCTTTGACAGTTTCGTCACAGAAGCTACTTAAGACCCTGAGTTGTTTTACACTTATTAAATCATAACATTTTATCTTATTGTCTTGACTACCATGCAGATCTAAGCTTTTAATAAACCTCAAAGAATGTGGTATGTCACTGAACAAGATCTGCGTCTCGTCAACAAGTGGGAGATGAAATTAGACGGAGCATTGTTTGGAAGCTTCAGCATCATTTAGATGACTGAATATCTTCCAAACACTTTGCATGAGTTTTAGCCAAAAGTGATCTGTCTGTGGGGTTTTTCAGCCTTACAGAGACCTACAGGTATGTATTACGTTCTTGTCGTCCTTTAAGCTCTCCTAGGACTTCCTAAACGTCCACACTATGGTGCAACTGTACTGAAGTTATGAGTAGAGACATGCTAAATTTACAGAATCAAGTCAAGACATGTTGTCAAATACCAACTATAAAATAAAGAGATTGTGCTGGATCTTTGAGAACGGCATAGCTACAACCCAAAAATATAGCCAAGAAGTGTTTTAGTTTAGAAAAACACGAAGCACTTAGGCCCCTTCCCGGTGATTCTCTAGAATCAGAGCATAATAAGAAAATGATAACAAAACTAAGTTATATAAAGCTATATAAAACAATATACAAAATAATATCTGATAAAAATATTTTAAAAAACTATGTAAATACCCATTTAGCTACTGTAAGTCAGGAGTACCCCTGTACCCTCACATACACTGAATTACAGGCACTGCAATTTCAGCAGAGTGTAAATGCCATAGTTTTTGAGAGTAAATTTAATAATGTTCATTTTTCACACAGGTACCTCAAAACCCAGAATGTATTGAAAGAAACAATGGAATACTGTGACGTGTAAAGCAGAACTTTATAAATGTCAGGCCTAAGCATTAAAGTACAACATAATTCAGGAGGCTCCGGCTGTAGCTGATGATTAAAAACAGCCCTACTGTTTTAATAGGGCATGTTTTTCATTACCGCACTGTTCACAGGACACCAGGCATCTTTGGAGTGGAGGATGGACACAGGGGTCAAGAGTATGTTACTAAAACCCAGTAACACTAAGTGAGAGATTTACATTCACACCAATAGAGAAAGTGAAACCTTAAGGTTCAGTACAATTAAATGTGTAATTAAATGGGGCCAGGAACTATATATTTACATACATACATCTACATGCCATGCATACAGGCTTCGTATGTGGACCCTAGAAACCTTTGCTGTCATGAACATCACAGAAGGTGTCCATTATTTTAGTGTTCATATTTTTAGGCATTTCTGTGCTCTATTGAAGAACTGTTATTGTGTGAGAATAAGAGATTTTTGAAGAAAAGAAACATAGGGTATAAAATAAAATGACAGGTTATATAAGAAGTGTTGCAGATGCACTTAGCTGAGAGCCAAATGTTTAGCCCACTACAGGATGAACCACAGCTGCTTCTCAGCTATGTGTCTCCTTGGAGGCAGGAGATTTTCCATCATACAAGATTTTTGATTCTGATATAATAAAAGCTTCACAGATATCTAACCATAAAAATATTCCTGTCATATTCCTGTGCAGTTTTTTAATTCCATCCACTTTACTGATGACAAAATCCAAAGACAGCAGCACCTAAAATGTCCTCTTTATTATGTGTCCATTCAAAACATATAAACCTTAAAAAAATAAATAACTCTATGAATATGCTGTTATGAAATAATAAAATAGCATGGTCCTTCACTGAAGGGATAATATGCATTGCCATTTCTGTTATAGCGTATGTCTGATACATGTAATATACACAACTGGAATTATCACATAAAGTTTAAGTCATATGACAATGCAGAAATAATCGAAGGCCTTGACCAATTTAACAAAAAGAGTAAATCATGCTCACATCACCTTTGGTAATAAAGATACCCAGTCGATGCATCATGTCTCAAATTTTACTAAACTACTACACTATTACTTAATTACTACAAAAGAGAGGTAAAGTAGGAAAGCCATATGGACTCTGTCATATCAAAATTCAGCTCATCTTCTTTTCACTATTCTCAGAGCAAGTCACAACAGTCCTAATAGCTAAAGTATGTTTACATTGGACATAAACTGTGTTGTAAACACTATAAACAGTTATTCATCCTGAATGAACACCATAATGTTTGACTTTCTATTAGGTAATAAGAAATACATACAACTGACATTAATTTGAGTAGCTGTAGAAATAATTATACTGTGAGTTGTTATATGGCATATTTGGCACTGATATTTTCTCTGTGGTCATAAATGAAAATCAGAAAAAAAAAAAAAAAAGAGTACAGTAGTACCTGGAATTGCAAAAGCTAAAATGTGAGGAGAATGAATTATTTGGTCTGTATTGTTTCGCAGCTTTACTGCATGCAGACACAACCAGTTAGGATGATGTTGATGGAACTTGAGGTAGATCTCTACTGGAAAAAAGCAATAGTGGTTATAAATAAATGTTAGAAACAGCATTTGAGAATGCTGAGCATTTGAACTTCATTCAAACAGACCAAAGCCATGTCACATGGACTGGTTTAGTTCTTCATCCTAAAACTAAGCTTTTCCTGCTTCACTTAAAAGCTCTGTCAAGGAAGTTAGTAGTTCCTTTTTCTACAATCACTAGATTAGGACTAGATTAGCACAACTGCGGTCCCAGAGGGCCGGATCCCAGCACAGTTTGGTTATCTACCTGCTTTTACGAACCATCTAAACCTGGTATTAAACTGATCTGCTAAATTAAGTTTGTTTGATGAAGGGAATCACCAAACTGTGCTGGATTTTTGCCCTTCAGGACATCTTTGACTGGAGTCTGCTTAGGGTTGTTTAGCACTCCTGGTACAAACACTCTCCAAATACTGGGTTGGGTTGCTTGGAAGAATTACATTTTTCTTTGTCAACAACATTCCCAGTGTAATCAATGCAGTCCACACTGCGACGGCGTTCCCCAAGACCACACGTTCGAGAACACGAGGACCACGGCCCTATTTGCCACATGGGACACGGCAGATCTGCACAGGGCCTGATGTCTGTGGGTCTGAGGTCTTTGTCACAGTGGTTCGAGTAAATGCCAGCATTATCCTTGCACTCCACGGTTCTCCGAGACCATCCTGAGCCACAGCTTTTGGAACACTCTGACCACTTTCCCACTACCCACTGTGGAACACCAAAAGGATGGACCATGTGGGCAGATGTCTTCTTGAAAGAGAGGCCTTTGGGGATAAAGAATGTGTATTTGACCTTAGGTGGGATTTCCTCTCCAGTGGTGGAAAGGAGTTGGATAGTGATGGCTTCCTGGAGTAGGCGAAAGCTCTGGATTCTTTCTAAGATGGTGGTTGAGCCACTGTACTTTAGCACAGCCCCATTAGCTGGAATGTCCTGTTCGACAGTGGACACGGAGAAGTTGCCATTCAGTATATAGTCACCATTTTCTCTTTTGATAGCCAGATAGTTCCCATCATGTTTTCTGCCCTTGTGGCTCCGCTGCTTGATGTCAATGTTTGTGGCTCCTATTGGAATAGTCACAATATCACTGTACCCTTGGCTGAAAATAGAAGAAGAGTGATGAGAATCTAATTCTGACTTATTGTCACAGCAGCGACTATGACACAGCATTAAGAGTCAAGTGCCTGAGCAATCTTACATGACTTTATTGTATGAGCCTGATATCTTCCTGCAGCTAAGGCCATTCCCACCACACACACCGCACTTGTCAAGCTTCTTATTGGAGCCGATCTGGTGGTCACAGCCAGCTTTGATGCACTGGCCATGGACACAGATTGATGTTGAATCTGGACTGCATGTTGTTCCATCAATTACCTGCAGTTAAGTGATACTTATAATTAGAACCTTTACCAAAGCGTTGACCTTAAAACAATGATGCCATTTTTTCATTAGGAGGTGTTAACTCTTTTACAAAAAACCATGAATCCCAGGTATCATTAGCATCCAAATAAAGTCAATGCTCTGCATTTACCTTGGCTTCAAACACTCTGAATTCACTGCTGCCTCTTGCTCTACAAAAGAGTTTGCATCGGTCCCGTGGTGATACACCAGCATATTTTGGTATCCACTGCTTGACATTTCCATGGATATCAAAGTGATTGGGATTGTTATACTTCTCACACTGTATTTCACGAAGGCTCTTTCCTGTAATCAACCACCATTTGAGATTAAAAAGAGGAACCTATTACGCAGAACAAAACTATGCAGAGCCTGCTCTCTGTATATCAGTGTTTCCACATTTTAGAGTTCTCCCTTCTCTAACACATCAATTTTAACCTCATGAAGTGCATGTTAATTTGCTGAGTTGAGTTATTACACATTTTCCACTGACAAGTCGCTGCTGATGCCGGAGGTGGTTTAGGGAGCTGGGCTTTTTTAAATGCTGTTCATGAAAATAACCCTACCTCAGTTCTTGGTTCCATACCAACAGCACTTTGTGCTAGAACTGAACCAACTTTGCCGGCTGAAAACCAGTTCTTTTGCAGTGGAAAAGTGAGGAATGGTTCAAGATAAGGCACCGGCTCCGGAACCAGCACCAGAAATTTTTAGTGTGTGTAACCTACCATGGCTGTTTTCACAGGCCTGTGTATTGCAGGAGCGGTACTGCACTGTCTGCCCCTCGCAGTATTTCCCTCCGTTCTGAGGATCTGGCTGATCACACTCTCTGTATGAGAACATTACTCCTCCACCACAGGAACGGGAACACTGCTTCCACGGTCCCCACTCACCCCAGCCTCCATCCACCACCACCTGCAGCCACACAGAGCTAAAATAACATGCTCACACAAACAAAAACACAGTCATATTGTGCACTGCTTAATTTCAGTTGTGGACTTGCACCACGCTCTACAAAGTTTTGATCACTTTATACCAGGGTCTTTAAAGACCATCAAATAAGTATTATGCAGCCATATGTGAAGAATCAAATTTTACTGTACTGTACTTGTATATGTGACAATTTCATTTCATTTCATATGATACAACTATACCAATCCTTCAAATTATAAACCTTTTTGAAGCTATACTCTAAATAAGATAACACAATTAAATGATTAAATAAAACTATTATAGAAGCCTAGCGTGATAGCCCAAGTACCGGAGTTAAACATATAAATAAAGTGGTGAGGCTGCTTTCGGTTTTTATGCTCCTTATAGATCTCCCTGTCAAAAGAAATTTATCTTAACCCTTATGGTCTCAGATCAATAATTGTATCTTTGTTTTTCTTAAGATTGTATGTGTGTTTAATTCTCATTAACAATATTTATTTACTATATAGAACTTTTTTAATCATCTTTATTATTTATAATAATATATTTATTTTTTTTGCCACTATTTATTTCAAATGTTTTTAATGTTAAATGTAAATATTAAAGAAAATGTGATCAATAAACTTTTATTTTACTGTGTTGTTTTTCTTATAACAACAATAATAATAAAGTATTATTATTATTATTATTATTATTATTATTATTATAAATCTTCAATAACCCAAAGATGCTTTACAGTAATTATAACAATGACGAGACATAGCATGGGAGACTATATAAAGCACTTTGAGCAGCATTTTATGTAGAAAGGGGTTACATAAAAAATAGTTATTATTATTATTATTATTATTACATGTCCTTATATAATATTATTAACCTTTGGTTTCATGACCTCCTCAGACACAGTGCAGACACCGTCCAAGCAGTTCCTGTTGGGGGCGCAATCTGTGCCATCTGCCCAGGGTAAACTCCCATTTGTGGTGGTGCACATAAGCCTGCCTTCCTCCTGGCACCACAGTTGGCTGCACACTTCACCAGCTGATGTGTTTTGGCAGTGCAAGAAATTCTCCCCAAAGATCTGCTGGCACTGGCGGTTCAGACTGTAAGTCACACCAGGCAACTCAGTGGGCAAAGGCAAAGTATTCTCAGGGGCATCCAGTAGGCAGTCTCCTGTTAATAAGCAGTGAGGAAGAGAGTACAGTAAATCTAGAGCGCCGCATATTGTGCAACAGTAGGAACGCTTGGCTCCCCTTGCTGACATTTAGGGAGACCTGCAGGAATGCACATCTGGACGAGTGAGCTGAGAAGAAAAATCCAAATGAGAGCAAGAGCCACGTGGGGGGAAACAGCCTACCTCAAATGCCACAGTAGTGTAGGTACTGTAGTAAATAAATGAAGAGGGAAATAAATTAGATCAATACTAGAGAGACATTTATTTTTTCAATGGAAGAACTGAAGTAGTTTCTTATTATAGACAGATCTATTTTCATATTACACATTTCTAAAGTTTTTAATTATAGATAGATCTCCCCTAGCATGGTATGGTTTTATCTATACCATGTACTTGTCCTAGAAATACAGTAATATATTTATCTAAGAGAGTGAACTCCCTTTCTCTATGGAGATTCTTCAGAGCCTAATAAAGTGCAATATGGTGTCTCAGAGTTCTGTTTTAGGCCCCCTATTGTTCTCCTTTTCTATGCAGCCCCTTGGACACGTAATTCACAAACATAATGTTGGCTTTCCCTTCTACTCTGATAAACAATAGAAATATAGCCAAAATAAGACATATGCTAACCCTACATGATGCTGAGGAACTAATGCATCCTTTCATAACCTCTCGATTGGACTATTGCAAGAGTGTGTTGAAAGA
>JAOUQW010000047.1:7561001-7577969 GCA_028565825.1 Olivaichthys viedmensis | reverse complement strand
AACAAAACCTCTAAAAACACCTTTTGGTGTGTGGTTTATATTAGATATATTAGATCTACTACATTGTATAAGAGTTTCGTGAATAGAGTAATTACTTTTCATAAAATATGACAGGTGACTCCAAACTTTTGAACGCTAGTGTACATTTTGTCTTAGGTGTTTATTTTATGCCTTCTGCATTATGGTGTCATTAGAAAATAGCAAATTTAAGATTTCCAAACATTAATTTTCCAACAAAATTTTTGTATGAAAATTTTTTCATGAAAGAAAGTAACATTACGTAACAGACCACTTTTTAGATAAAAACATGGCTGTCTGGGATTTTACCTGCAGAGACAGAAGCAAGTGAAAGCCAAAGTCTGCAGAAGATCTGCAGCAAGTTCTCCTGATTCCTGGAAAAAGCTTCCAGCCGATTTCCTTATAAAACTGCATGACAGTGTGCCAAAGAGAATTGATGCAGTTTTAAAGGCAAAGGCTGGTCACACCAATAATGTATTTGTTTTGGTTTTTTACTTTATAGTACTTTATTATATTCAGTAACTCTCAATTTCATTATTTTTAAAAGCCTTTTCACTTTACAGAATTTCTTTACATGTGCTTAAGACTTTTGCACAGTACTGTGTGTCTGTGTATCACCCCTCCTTATGCTTTATATAATAACTACATTTACAATTTAACACACTAGTAAAACCACACAGGCAAAAACTTGAGAGAAAAAAAAAAGTCATTCATTCCATGCTTGTGTCTTCATTGACAAGCAAACAATTTCTCTTTTAAACTTTTGTATATATAAGAGAAATCAAATTTACTTGTAGGCATTTATATTGTGTTGAATACTGTATTTCCCATTAGTGTGATTATTTTAACCCATCTGATAGTACACACTAGCTGCAAACACAATGACATTACTCCCATCATGTTCTTCCTTAAAAGGCAAAGTAATTGAACAACTTGTGTGTACTGGATCCATTCTCTGCTGTATTCGAGAACATATATTGTGTCCAGTTAGACTTAAACATCTGTAGTTTTTTAATGATTTGAGTTAAGAATCTTCTTTTTTCTGAAAACTCTTGTTTTCAGGGCTTTCTGTATATTGTATCTTTTGATGTAGCAAGAAGCACTTACATTTTGTTACCAGTTTCCTTTGTATACTGTGTATACATTAATCTAACTGTGCATAAATAAACTTTTATGCATGAATTTAAATTACATGCTTAAACGTTTTGTAACACCTTATATAAAATATATAACTTTATCTTTTAATGTTTGTTTCCAAGCATCGGAGAGAACAGGGTTAGATCATTTTGCCAAGCCGTGGTCACTTAACACCCTGAAAGAGTTGAATGTTAGTAGCGCTTCCACTGCACACTGGAATTCTGCTGATACAACCGTTCTGTGTCTCCTAGAAAAACAGCCACAGCGTACCACATGCCTAATAATCCTCTTCTATTGTCAGAACTAGACCCACTCCCATTTTTCATATATCTCACTGCCCATAAAGCCAACTGCTATGTTTGGACATCCTTAGTCTGCACTATGAGCTGTTCAAGTTTGAAGTCATGTGGATTTGCATTATAAATACACACATAGTCATGAATGCAGTTGAGTGTAGCTGAATCATACTGATAGAATATTTTTAGATAAGATACATAATAAGATGCATCATAAAATGTTCAAATCAGAAATATTGTTTTCTTTAATTTGTTTAATAAAATCTGTATCGTCAGTTCTGACATATTTATCCTTATCAGTTCTCTAAAAAAGTTGCCGTATTAATGATCTGTGGTACAGTAATAAACAGCGCTATTATCTTTGTTAACTGTTCACATCACCTGGCTACTGAAAAGCAAAATATCTGGTTAGCAAACTATTTCCAGCTCAATAGTTTACTGGATGTGAATTCCTTGTTCTGCAGGTCAAAAGGCTGATGCACAACTTGTCTTGTCAATGGTTGATGATTGAAGCTCATACAGAAATAGACTTCAACATTAAAGCCCTTTTTATATATTATACATTAGTGTACATTTGGATATAAGAACAGTTACAGTGGTACATTATACATTTTTAAAATTAAAAGTTTCTTTCTGCTTGTGAACAGAACAAAAGATTGCTGCTTAAAACCCAGACCATCGACGAAGAAGTACAAAGTGTGCTTGAAGAATTCTGAAAATGATAAGAATGCGATGTCATTCAAGTGCATGGAACAAAACCAGAACACGTTCCCACTAGCATACAGCTAAGAGCAAACCAGGTTTTCATTAGGTCATACTTGCTACTAGTAAATCTTGCTACTTGCTACTTCATGATATACTAAATGTTATTAAAATCACATGCAGGATGAGGTTCTGCTTCAAGAAAGAGACCTTTAGACGTATTGAATGGTAGGATCATGCTTCCCCATGTTTCACCCTTTGTAAAGGAGATGGCTGCTCTCCTTTTCAAACAGCAGTCACAGGGCCTTTAACCCTGTTGGCTAAATATTTTACACAGCTTCTGATCTATTGTGCCCTTGAACTGGCCAATCCCACCATTTGGTGCAACTGGCCAATCCCACCAATTCCTGCAAATACCCATGAAAATCTTTATGATCAGCGTTACGGAGGATAATTTCACCAGAAGGCCATATTACTGACCTCAATAGCAGACTGAAATTTTGGAGTAAAGTGTAGTGAGTTTTGTATTGTTGGAAATTCAGACATAAGTCAGAAAACTTTAAAAGAAAATAGTGGTTAAAAAGAAACAATCTCTTAGTGTGTTTGTGTGTGTTGGGTGAAGTAAGATTTTTAGTGCATTGATGCGAGCATAGAGTGCTTTATATAGTGCTTTACTATATGTGCAATTGCATAATTTGGGTTTTATTTAATGATGATTTTGGGTTCACAAGGATTTTGAAAGGCTTTATGTTGCTGTATGATTTTACAAAATCTACACCATAATTAAACGCAAAGCCTACCGCATGCCTCCTGACTTTGGTTCATTTTGAGAGAGTAGGAGGGTAATATAGTGCCTCTTTCTTATCCAGTAATTCTTTGTTTGGACCACCATGGAATTCAAAAGCCAAGCGTGACGGCAACTTTCTAGAGTTTTAGAAATGGCAGAGAAGAAAGATGATTCCCTTTATCTTGTGTGGCATCACCATGTGAGGTACAGCTTTTTGAAGGGTCGTTCAAGGGCCCAGGCTTAAGTAATAGACGAGCTTTGTTAGAAGGGTCAACTCTGTTAGAAGGATCTCACATTTTAATAAAAGAAGCAGAGTTAAGGGTGAGCAGGGGAACTTTTCAAAATATGGCCTGTTTAGGACAGAAGCCTAGTAGGTAATACCTAAAGTCTATAACATCCAAGTAAAGGTCTAAGATGTCAGTTAAACCTCTGCGGTCCACAGCGTGTCATTTATTTTTCTGCTTGTAATAAAGACTTCCCACAAAATCCCAAGAGTTCAAAAAGGAAATAAAAGAATCTGGCTGGCACCCTCATCTTTTCAACATCTTGACAGACTTTGAAGAGGAACTGTATTACCATGTTGTCACCTGTTGTAGTTAATCTATGACAACTTCAAAATACGTTTGTTATTTTCTCTGTATATCATTTAATTATATTTCAAATAACAAGAAGACATTTTAAACATAACAAGTTGAGTTTATTATCACAGATGAAGCACAATTGCCAAACTAATAAAATAAAATAAAAGTGTGTTAATTAGCATGTCTATGGATATCAGGATAATGGCAAAAAATGCAGTTGAATTGAATTTACATATATTTTTATTTGTAAATTCAATTCAAGTTATTTAAATTATTTTGCAGAAGTAACTACCACTCAGACTGAGAAATGCGAAAAGCTGCTAGCCAAATGAGGTCTGCTAGCTAAAAATTAGCAAGAGCAATAACAGGCCTGCTAGTTTTCATACAATTTCAATGCCTGCTTGCTCTCAAACAACAATTCTGCCTTTTTTTCTTATGCGATGGAAAGAATGGATGACAGGAATCCACAGGCAATGCCAATGCTTTGATACTTTAGATTCCTCACTTGTGCCTGTTTTTTCTATTTGCGAAAGCAAAAGTTCTTGACCAAAATAGGGTTCCTGTTTATATCTGCATTTAATTATGCATAAAATATACATTGAATGCACAATACAATGCAAAGTATTCTCCGTCACATGTGAGAGCTCATAGTTGTAGTCTGCTCCACAGATGGATTGCAGCTATCATTAGGTGGCTGGTTTTGTTCTTTTGGCCATGGGGAGAGCGACAACATGAGTTAAATCTTAGTTTGCCACAAATTGGCCTGCATGGCATGTTCACACTAGAGAGATTGATTTTCTCTACTTGCTGTTTTCAAAGTGATTTTGGAAGTAATGTCCAGAAAAGCCTAATTATAAAGTCTGTGGAATATACACTGAATTGGTCAATGCTTAGTAACATTCTTTCCCTGAAACAGACATACATTCAGTCCTCTACCCAACACAAGTAACAACAAGTAACACATTGGGTAAATACAATGGATAGCAAAAGCTGTTGTTGAAGTTCAAGGATCCCTTGAGGAGCAAATATTAGGAACACTATAATGTGGTGAGAATACTGTGATCTCAGGGTACATTATAATTCTGTGGCATTCACTCCAAAAGTTAGTGATTTTTTTCTTCTTCTATATTTTAGTAGTACTACAGCTACTGCAGAAATGCACAATGCTAGCACAATAAACCTTCACGGAACAGGACTAAACAGAGTGTTTGGGTATAAATAATGCACCATGATGAGGGAATATTTCTCGCAAGTATAGTAAAAACTAGGTGTCATATTGATTGTTCAAACAATACACATGCCAACCCATAATCTACTGTATATATTAATTTATGATTCAGATAAATGATTCAGTCTATAATCTCAATTATCATTCATGATTCGCAGATGATTTTACATGTACAGCAAAAAATATCAGGCAGAAGACTATTTAGCATTCATTCTCCTTGCTTACATGCACAACAGGGCAACTGGACTGACACATTGTGAGCTACTGCAGCTACTAACAATTGATATGCAGGCAAAAAGCCATTAGTATTTTTGACTGGTTTTAAACCAAACTTGATATTCAGCCCTCATCATAATACTGCAGGAATTCTGCAGAGAGAAATAATTTTGTTTTATGTCTGCAAGGTACCACATCACCTCAATAGATTACAATCTGTGTCAGATGTCTCCGGGAAATACAGAATGCCCTGTGTCTACATTATGAATCTCGTCATCGCTCTGTCGAAAGTGTATGAGGTAATGCCTCTTAAGGGCCTCAGGCACTTAATTGTTCACTTTCTTCTATCTCCTTCATAACAGTACAACTAATTCAGTGCAACATTAGCTCCACAGATTTTTATGTATTGGTTATACAGCAGGTCCTATGAGGAGGGTCATAAGTGTATTATTCGACTCCAGGGGAGCAATAAAAGCTGAGAGGCTTGCATAGTATGTACAAAAAGAGCCTGTGTGGCATGCATTCAAGACAGTCTGCAGTGTTGTACAGAAACCTCAATCACGCCGATGTACTTGGCTATGTCTCACTGAGCTCATTCAATCCCCATTAAGAGCTGGATTACAGACACAAGCCAGAAATGGTTGGACAGCGCAGTTTTGTTAGAATTTATTGTTCTGACACTGGCCATAACTCTGAACTAATGTTCATTTCTTTCCAGCTGTGTAGCTGTTTTAGTGAGCTATGCTGGAAGTGTCAAATTTACAATAAACTATTTTTCAAAACTTGATGGCCCATACTATGAAGCACTTTATTATAAAAATCATTCATGTTTGAGGCTGATGTTATCCTGTGCACAGTAGAGGACTATACAGTACTTTGTTGAGCTGATGGATCTCAGCTATTGGGCAATAAATCAAGCCCTGTTCTGGATGTATTAATCAAGTCCCTTTACACTAAGCACAAAGCCCTTGTCCTTGAGCTTGTGTTGCCCTATTATATTTTTCAGTTCCAGCCTTAAGTGGCTGTCGGCACCAACAGGCAGAGCCTGCTGGACTATTTGATGCCTGGACAATGGATTCTTATTTCCTGGTAATTTAATTGCCTGAAATTTATTTTATGCAAATCTGGCAGAGCAAATCAATGATTAGAAAGACACATATCTCTGTCACAACTCATCCAACACGTTGAAACACCAGCCATGTCTGTGGCATTGAAAAAGCACTCTTATTGACCATGACAAAGCAGCACACAAAATACATTGTAGAGATCCCATTAAATTAGTATATTTATTTTCTCTCTCTCTTTCTTTCATCACTTTTTTGCATTTGTCTTGAGGAAACATATTCTCCCATGTAGTTTTGTACTAACACAATACTGATTGAATTACAGGCCACAAGAGAGATGCCATTCATAATATTCTGTCTTTATATAGCAGTAGAGATCTCAGTATACAAATGTGCAAGATTATAATAGTGTCATGCAGAAATTGAATCTCCGCTGCTGAGTTAGTAATAGCAGTTTTATCAGGATCAGCTGTTCAGATTGAAATATTCAGTCCATGTTTGTTTTGGCACAGAAACAAAAGATAAACCAGAACCTTTTCTATTGCAAGTAAGAAAAAAGTAAACTTCCTTTGAGTAATTTATGAGGAAACCAAATTGCCTTAAGATTCGACATGGATGGGTTTTTTTTTGTGTTCTCTCATCCTTTAGACCTGGAATTTGTTACTTGAGAGAGTTTATGGTGTGTTTTCCGTGTGTTTGAATTAAATCTTAATCTCTGAAATAAATAAAGGCAGCATATTTAATAAAGTCTCAAGTGTAGTACATGGCACCACTATGCTCATAACTTTACCCATGCGTTCACATTTGCTGCATTTTGCATGTTATCAACATGTCAGAACAATAAACCTTTACAAAAAAAAAGGTTAACCTAGTTGTTTAGAAAACAAACATTTGGGGAGAAGGGCAAAACAGCGAAACAGCCTCACTAAAACAGTCACTAAATTTTGTAATGAAAATTAAAATGGCAGCACCAGCCATTCATATTTCTTTACCTTTAGAACACCCAAATGTATTAAGAAACTCTTAAAAAGGGTTAAATGCTGAATTAACACATAAGAACTCTTAAAATACAGAATATTGTCCTCTGCTCTCACCTCCATTGCTCACTCTCATAGAGATGTAGAAAGCAATCCAGCTCTGAAACTCCCTTGACTGTGTTTCCCTGACATTCTTTCTCAATAGTCCAGATGTATTCTTTGGGAAAGATATCAACAGTTTGGAGCAGCTGCGACCAACGGCTGAAAACTAGTTAGTTGAGGGCCATTTGAAATGAAGCTGAAAACAAGCATCAATTCAAAAATATTTTCCAGTTGTTTCATTGTTCTAAAACCTTTGCATGATATAGAAATGTGGTATAAAACCAAATGATTTTCCAATCTCAATTGAATGCTATAACTGGAATCTCAACATGTGCATCTCTGCTGCATATGTTGAAAATGTAACACATGGCTTAGCAAGAACATTAATATCAGTAATAAATATATGGAAGAGGAAAGAACTCATAAACTTTCTAAATTTTCAGTCAAATTTCTAGAAACAGATGACAAAGTTTCTTTAGATTTAAAAGAGTCAAGAGTCAGAAGCAAGAAAAATTTATCAATAGGCCACTGTAATTAGGTATGAGTAAAATACATAAACATTTATTTTGAAACATAGATACTTAAAAAATACCCCAAACATAAATGAATCAAATTAAACCAGCACAGCACAGTACAGCAACCACAAATGTAACGATATAAAATACAGTATTTTCAAAACACAGAAATACATTTTGTAAGGGGGACATTAAGAAACAGTAGCGTATAAACTTGTATGTATTGAATGTTTGAAATAACTCACCAGAATGCTCATAAACATACAAAACTCAACCAACTATCATGTTTTTCTTTCCATTTTAAAATCTGACTTTCAATTTCTTTCCTTTTTTTCAGGACTACTTTCTAGATATTGCTACTTTACATCCTTTCTTCAGAAGAACCTGTTTTGTAGGCAAGAGAGCCACAAGGCATATCTCTATTCAGTACAGAGTCCCAGTTAAAAGACCTTTGCTGTAGCTCAAGGTTTTGATCACAGCTAATGGCTAATGATGTTGTGAACTTGAACAAGGCACTTAATCCCATGTTGCATCTGGTTATCATAAAGACAATATAAGCAAATGTGTTAGCTAAATGTGTAAATGTACATTTAAATGTGACTAACCTCATCAGCAAATGCCTGTAAAGTACCATTAGGATCATGAGCAGCAGTTAGTACAACTAATAGGTTTTATTGTTAGCAGCTCAGACTTAAATTTTATAAGACTAAAATATTTACTGCAGTATGCTGAGATTTATTCATGACTAAAATTCACATTGAAGATTTGTGACAACCATTAACTTCATGTATGAGTACATAAAGTCTTATGTTTTTGAACATTAATATTCTCAACAGGTATTATATCAATATTTTCAGTTTTCATGTTGAAGCTAGTGGCCTTTATTAGGATTTTAAGTAAGGTCATTTGTCATAATCAGACCATTTTTACTGTTCTGGGATAAATAAATTAGAGGAAAGAAAGCATAGCTTAAGGCTCAGGTAATCCTTACATGTCAAAAAGAGCTGACAATCAGGATGAAAGATTGAGTCCAATGGCAATATTGAGCATTCCTCTGCGCTCAGTAAACAGAAAGGCCCCTAAACTGCAGAGAAGAGAGGCCCAGCACACTGGGCGAGAGGAAAAAGCAAGCTTTGATTTTAAAACAGTACAGAAGCCCAAGTAAGAGAACTCAATCTACCTGGGTTTTCAGATCTGTTTATTAGTAACTGAGGGACAGATTATTTCCACATCTCAAAGCATCTATCAAGTACCTATTCCCCAATGTCTTGAACAATATTTGCTAAAATACTACCTCATTGCACTTTAATTCAATTCAATTCAATTTTATTTGTATAGCGCTTTTAACATTGTCACAAAGACATTGTCACAAAGCAGCTTTACAGAAACACAGATGTAGATCTAGATCCCTAATAAGCAAGCCAGAGGAAACAGCAACAAGTAAAAAACTCCTTGAGACGACATGAGGAAGAAACCTTGAGAGAAACCAGACTCAAAAATGAACCCGTCCTCTTCTGGATAACACCCGATAGTGAGATTATAAATCACTAACGGAAAAGACAAACAGCAGTATTGTGTTTAAGGGATATTTGGTATGACCGTATTGTAAGTAAGAGTCCTACTACTTTACAGGAGTATACAGTGCATTTGTTGCTATGGAAATTCATAAGAATGCACTCAAAACTAAACACAACAAACACTTCTTCCAAAAGTCTCAGACAAATGTTCATAATTAACTTAAAATTTAAAATGTATTTGTGGTTGAGTGATTTGTAAATTTAATGAAGTTGACAGTATTAATACAAGCAACTTGTAGCCTTAAAGTTGCAGTCCTTAGTAAAAAATGTAATTCTTTATCCAGAAACCAGTTCAGGAAGAGAATGACTGAGACAGACTGAGAGAATGCCTATGTTTTCTCCTACTGCTCTAATAGCTGGATTTTTTCATATTCAACAGTCTGTCTTTCATGCACACAACATTTCTTATTCTATAGAACCACCAACCTCTATGTGTTATATTAGTCAAAGTCATAGTGCATCAGTAATCTCATAGTCTGGCAGCCACTGGGCCACATTTGGCACTACATGGTTTTTATTGCCATTTTGTATGCTTGTTCTTTTCCACTTTCTCTCTACTTGCTAACACAATATGGCACAAGCTTCCATACTAAGCAATGTATAACACTGACAATCCTGAAGTCCACAGCTGTGTTTGAAAACGAGGTAGCATTCAGTACAGAAAGTACCATAAATTTAATGCAAAAATCTACTGTCATTTATTGTGGTCTCTTAGAAAAAAAGAGTTCATCAAGGGTTATTTCGATAGAAGCATTCTTAGCTTCCTAGAGGGGTTCTACTAGGAGCTTTTTCTGAAAGGAAAACCCTCTGTTTTACACACAAACTTTAAAGGTTTTCCCAGAGTGCTAGAACGTTTTTAAGTAGTATGTGAGCTCTATATATGACATTAAAATAGATTATCTATTTACCTGCTTTGTTCCTTCATAGTTATATAGTACAAAAAACTAATGTAACCATAATCTAACCAACCCAACTACAGACCCAACCATTGCTACATTTTTTGGACAATATTAAAAACACAATAGTAAACGAAAGATTTCCGTTGCAAAATTCAGCAATATACTGTACTGCCAATGCAATGAGTCAATGGAACATCCATTACATAACACAGCTATGAAAGTGAATCACATATGCCATGTGAAAAATAAATTATGATCTTGCTATCACTGCTCTGTGTGCATATAAATGGTTTCTTATAACATTAATGTTAAGATAATATAATTATTATATTACTATACAATTATTATGTGCTGTAAATGGCCACACTATAAGGAAGTGTTTTCCCTATGATTCCGAGGGTCTAGATGTTTTTCTAACATGCAAAGACTGGGAATTTTTAATGCTTTCACTCTGTCTTGACAAAAACAGCACTGCAGTCAGCAAATAACAGTTTGGCCAGTGACATTTCAGCCTGTGTACTTCAGAAAATAAGGTTGCTGTTTTCATTTAGGTCTACCATCCATCATCTCCTAATTGAGTTCCCCAGGGAGTGATTCTGCAGGATCCCTAAACCATGTTCTCTGAGAGCATTTTTCTCAGTCACAGCTCAGAATTCACAATTTTCTGGCAGGCATAATATATTACATCATATTAAGTGTGGGATGTTTAGATATATATTTTCTGTTGAACTTGAAAACTTACTTTATAGATACTTTATTGTAACTCATAAACTATAACCTCTCAATTACATATTATAAACCATAGGACATTTAGACGTGCTAAAGCTGCAGTGTCTCTAGTTAGTAGTTGTTGTAATAATTAAAGGTCAGGTTGTTTGCTACTAGAAGCTATAACTTCAAAGGTACCAGGCCATAAACACTCATTTCCTAGTGTATTGTTTGGACAAACTACAATAATTCAGGCATCTGTAGGGAGTGCAGCTCGGCAAGTTCCCTCATCAAGACAGTTCCACACATGGCAAACCTCTTAAAACTTTATAAGCACAGAGGTTTTTAAAGCTGTCTTAACAGCCTAGGTAAAACAGGTGGGTAGCCTTGTTCTCTGAGGGCACTAATTACACAAAGCTTTTAACTTGTGGCTTCATTGCTTCAGGGTAAACAACGATTAATATACTACACTCCAGTGTCTACTTATTGTTAATTGTTGGATATTGTTAAAAGTTATGCCATTTCTTGCAGAGTAAAGATGTTGAGTGCATTACATCATGCACAGAGTATGCAATGCCTCCACTTGGCTATGACAGAGTCCATTGAAGGGAACAGTATAAATTCTGCCAGTTAGAACAGTCCCTTTATGAACATGCTGGTTTTATAAATTGAAAGCAGATTGTACAGGTTATACAACATAAATGTCACTTTCAAACCAGAGAAATGGGGTCAGGTGTCATATCTGCATATTTACAGATTATTCACAGACAAGAGCACAAAATAATGAGGGTGTATTTTATGCTACTTCCTTTGATAGGTAAGCTATTGCATACATGTTAAGTTTTGAACAGAACATAAATATTAACTCCTGGTAAAAGCTGGATTATTTTACGAAGAAAAAATGTCATGCCCTTTAGAGAACACTAAACTAAACTAAGCCCCAGTCAGCATATAAACAGCCAAATCCAGAATATTATATGCTTTCTCCATATTGCTAAGGACAGAACAAGATTGTAATTAAGCAATTTCTCTCTGTGTACCATATACAGGAACCTGAACTAGAGGGTTGTAAAAACAATCCAATGTGTAATGTTAGTATGTGGAAATTAATTTGTAGAAATGCTGTGACAACTCTCACCTCTAATTATAGGTCTTCAAGACACCAAATTGTCACCAGGACAGTGGAGGCCAAAACTTGAGTTTTGTATGATCAAAGTTTGCCTGGACTTTAAAGCCCATTTAAGTTGAACTGATCATTGGGGAACAAAAACACTAATACGTGCATGAAGATATTTGTTTCAATCAGAAAGGATTTACATACTTCTAGCTGGTGGTGCAAATGCTTATGGCAGTTGTCTTCCTCGCACACTTGGATAGCACCAATTTAGGCTTGAAGATCCTGCAAATATTTAGACTCATAAAGGCAGCAGGTCATCCATTTCAGTTGGCACAGATGATGGGAAATACGACAGTGTTGCACCCAACTGGTTAAGTTCTTAGCATCACACACATTGTTGGTGCCACAACACTGGTGCTGCTAAATTTAATGAGGCAAGTTAACAGTATTAATACTCAAATAGTGCAGGTTCTAAAATTGTAGTATAATAAAAGACAGAATTATTTATTTATTTTTGATGCCGTGTATTCTAAAATTTACAGAGTAGGCTGCTCCGTTCAGGAGGTGGGTATAAATTCCTCTAGAATCAAACTGTCAGCAGCCACCATCTTTTCTGTATCATATGGTGAGATTCACTGAGAGCAACTGTTCAAGGAATGCAGAGTGAATGGGGCAAGTAATCTCAGCACTAAAGGGAGGTACTCGTGCCTAAACAGGAATGGACTGTTTTCCTTAACTGGGAGTGAATGTCATGGTAACATACTGTTTCTGACTCTGATTGAGGGATAGGGAGGTAGGGAAGGAGAGAGAGAGAGAGAGAGAGAGAGAGAGAGAGAGAGAGAGAGCATGCATGTAGGAGATCAGCTGCCCTGCACACCCATCTTTTAACTCACAGCTTTCACAACGTAGCAACCCAAATCCAGACACATTACTCAATACATAAGTTCTGTGTGCAAGGAAAGAAATGCTAAGAGCTGTCTAACCTTCCACTGGCTACAGTTTGACCTATAACAACACACAATTTTTAGCATTATTACAAAATAAATGAAATAGAGCTTTACCTAAGTAGATCTGTACATTCTTGGAGCTTTATATTTGCTCATTATTACACAAATGTCTTGTTCTGTTGATACTTTGAATTAAACAGAAAGGAGTGTGAATGGTTGTTATGATGAGTCCTGTATTGTCATTGGTTTTGGGTGTTGACAACCCAGCTTACTCAACGGACAAAGGCTAACTATCCCTAAATGAAATTCATTATTTGAAGAATAGTCCACCCATGGACTGCCATAAAAGGAAAAATATACATACCTCAGGGCTCTGTGCACACACCCCATCCTTGATGCATTCAAGCCACCTTGCTAATAATAATAGAGCTAGAATGGTTAACCTAGTAGTTACTTATTTACTAATCCATTTGATGTGAGTATGGCTTTGCAGTAGCATCTTGCCATCCCCTTAAATTACTGATACTCTTGTATACCATAGAAAATGTCACATCTATGGTGATAGTCATGACCCTCACATCACCTGGTTACATGAAAATCATCGTCTGGTCAGAACACTTTATATAGTAATATATAATACAAAATCATAGAAATATACAATTATACAGTAATATACAAATACCTCATACAAGTGGTGCCGACAACTGTGTGGCCTCATATGTTCACCAAGGTGAATTTACACAGTGCTTCAATATGTTCCAGATTTGGGAGGGTAGCATATTGAAGATGTCCTTTAGTACTTCCATTGGCCACTTCAAGTATCTGGTGATGCCTTATGGCCTTTGTAACTCCCCTTCTGTACACCAAGCATTTGTTAATGAGGTCCTCTTTGAGATACTCCAGCAAATCACTATTGCATGCACTGACAATATCTCCCTCCCACACTTGTGGCATCATGATTGATGGCATCATGAATTCTGCTAAGTACCAAGATATTTTAGCCCCAAACCTGGCTATTCCAGGAGGTTAAAACTTGGCTATAGATGTATCTTTCAAGAAGATAATGATCCTGAACACACATTCAAACACCGAAATGGCTGCAGGAACACAAAATCAGTATGTTGCAATGGCCATCTCGGTCTCCAGATTTGAACTCTATTAAAAACCTGTGGTCTGAATTGAGGAGGGCAGTCCACATGCGCAAACCAAGAAGAAAAAGGTTCAGTGCTGTTATTCTCTAGCAGAGGCTTTACCAAATATTAATTGTGGGGGTGCCCTCCGATAATTTTGAAACAGAACAAATTGCACTACTTATGTTTTTGAAAAATATTGTGTTAAAATAAAACTATACAGTGTCCCTATATGTTTAAGCTCAAAATTTTAGTCATAGATTTCCTTTATGTATAGATTTAGCACATTTTTATGAAGGAAGCCAATGATTCTGGAGTTGACTATTGTCACGCTTCTGGCGTGGTGGATACAGGCGCAGGCGTAGGTCGAGCAGGCAGGCTTTTGAAAGTACCAGAGGATTAGGCAAGAGTGTTGTCGGGGGGCAGGCGTAGGGTCGGGCGATGTGCAGAAAGACTCCAGAGGGCGAAGGCAAAGCCGAGAGTCCGGGTACAGAAAACAGGTCAGAGATCGTGTTGGCAGTCCGATAATCGCTTGGCATGTAGAGAGGCATCTAACAATACTGAGCGCTGAAGTTCTCTTTCGCGTGGCTTATAAAGCCGCTCCGTGATCGCTCTCAGGTGTGTGTGATTTAGAGCGCGCCGCTTGTTAAAAGTGCGGCGAACTTGAACGCGGAAGCGTTTCGTTTGTATCTCGCGGGGGATTCCGGGGATTGTGGTTCGGCTCTGCCGGCGTGTGTGTGACAACTATCACCGACTGTATATTGCTCTGTTTTATTAAATGTACATTACTGTATATTTGTGTTAATCTGAGTTAGTTTCTTGTATTGTTTATTTCGGTTTTGCTATTGTGCTTTGTGGGTTTTTTCTTTGTCTTTGTCTGAATCTTCATTTGTGACATCTATCAAGCCTGAAACCTCCCCATGTCACTGGCAGTTGTTATTACTCCTCTGTCCAAACTTCTTGGACTATAATTCCCAAGAGAATAAATCTCTTAATAAGGTATTTTTATTATACAATTGGTCTATGGTGTTTTAAGTTTTAGTTTACATATCCATTTGACTGTCTAATCTTTGAAGCCCTGTTGGGTTTATTGTTCCTGGTTTCTTTTGTTTTTTCTACTAATTATTTATGTTTTTCTTGTATGTTTTAATGTATGTGTGGAAATAAAGATACATTTGGCTGTACTCACACAGTAAAAGATGAAAACCTCTGATACTGTAGTTGGTCATTATGGTTCAGATAAGGAATATCAGCACCAAAAGTTTATAAAATTATGAAATTTTATTCAATTACTTTGATGTCACATATGGGGTGACAAAAAATATAAGATTTCAGAACATATAGAAAAGTGTTAGCAAATTATTTAAGATAACATTAGGCCAAACCATACCTTATTTCTCTCTGAACAAGACCTAGAATGTATTTACTTCAGCAAGAAAATTGCCTGCACATGCAGGTAAAGAATATACAGCTCACATACAGCTCATTTTAGGAAAAGTGCTCATAGAGGTCACTTTAGCTTTATGGTGGCTGAACACCTATAGGCTATATAAAAATGTGTGCGTGGCATGAGTTTGTTTTTGACAGAGTCCTACTTTGTGTGCGGCAGCTCCTGTGTGGTGCAGCAGCTGTGCAAACCAGACACCCAGCTACACCCAGCCAGCTCCAACCTCTCCCATGATGTCATTAATGAGTGAGGTCAGCACTGTCAGTGTGCATCCAATGTGAGTAGGGGTCCAGTAGTCCAGCATGTCCATCAGAGCACAGGTGCAGAGGACTGGTGGCAGCAACAGAAGCAGCTGTGCTAGCTTTCAGTCCAACAAGCCCGAGGCCCCTTCACAACACGGCCAAAAACAACAGCTCATGTCTGCTTTAATCCCAACCGACCTAACGTCAGCCGGGGGGCAGCGCATGTTAGCTGCATATCCCCACTCCATGTGAAGCAATAGATATGCACAGAGAGAAAAAAAAGAGACACACAGAGTGAGAGAAAGAACCTATAACATGTTATGCATTATAGGTGCTATGTATGATTTATTTTACATATTACAAGATGTGTCACTCTGTAGCACGTTTGGCGGTTTACAAAATGTAAACTAGTCTGACAAGGCTCTGGGACCACCTCACTCACATGGCAATAATATATGATATTATATGCCAGCCGGGTTAAGTCATCCTAATACAAAATTATAATATCTTGTACTGCTTCCAGCTGAGTGAGGGAAAGATGTAAGCAAGGCTCCTTCCCCAGGGCCCCTCTAACTTGTTATTATTCAGGCACTGAAAGAAATTCACATGTTTTCTAAGGCCCTCTCCTGTGGTAAAATTGTGCATAGATGAGGTCAGGGGCAGGGCCCTCAGAGGGGATTTGTGACAGAACATTGCATAATCCAATCATCGAAGAGCCTGAAACTTAAGAACACTTGAGGGAAGTGCACCACCTATGAGTCACTGCAACACCCAAAACATACAAGTCAGAGGGCGGTATTATTTTGCAAGATAACATTACTGCACTAGCTGACCGTATGACGACACAACAGATTATTCTTATCCGTCAGCTAATTTAGAGGCTAGTGCTCAACTAATGATTAAATAACAGGAAATGTAAAAAAATAAAAAATAAATCCTTTTCCAAAACATTTTCATATCAGTTTATTTTTGAGGTACACTATTCTAAGCAAAACAAATGACTTTTTACTTTCAACACATGTCGCAATATGGAAAAAATGTAAATCTATATCCAAAGCATGGGGCTCATTTGGTTAATTGGCCCTCGTGTAATGAATGTGCTAAATGGGCCAATAGCTCACTAATGGCTTGTCTACTTCTCAGGGACCCTGACAAAATATCAAGTTCAAGTTCAAGTTCAAATAGGTTTTTATTGTCATTGCTCCATATACCTCGTATACATTGAAATTAAATGTCGTTTCTACAGGACCATGGTGCAACACGCAACAATACAGCAGC
>JAOUQW010000047.1:7549167-7560901 GCA_028565825.1 Olivaichthys viedmensis | reverse complement strand
ATGCACCAACATACCAAAGCAAATTCCTTGTATGTGAAAACCTACTTGGCAATAAACCTAATTCTGATTCTGATGTTAAAAAGTCCACAAAATACATACATGATATTTAAGCAGAAATATATGAGGTCAGTTACTTTGCATGTTTATTACAATCACTGCATACATTACAACATAATTCTTCCAAGTGCAATCACTGACACGATTACAAGTAGTGCAACATTTGAAGCATATACACACAAAATTGACATACCACTAATTCTGTCTGCCGTTATAGCACGTACAAGACAACACCAAACAGGTTATTCACTGGGCTGGATATTAAATTGATAACTGCATGATGAGATTTCATACATTATCGCATCACATAGTGGATTATTTAGTGCATCAAGAAAGTAAACGTTTGACCAGGAACACCAACTACACTGAAGGAAAAAAAAAAAAAAAAAAAAAAACATTACACAGAAGTAGGTAAATGTGCTGGTACATAACAAATAAAACACCTTTTCAAGAAGCACAAGACCACTCTGGAAAGTTCAAAGTATGGAACACTAAGGAATGCCTTTTTTTTTTTTTTTTTAAAGACTTTAGATCCATTAATCTTTAAAACTTTACAGGTTCAACATGTTAAGGCAGTTAAGACATTACAATTTTACTGTTTTAGACAACATATAAAAAAGCCCAAGATATAATTCTTCATGATGTCATCAAAGTGCACAAGTGTGAAAGAAATAAGTTAGGCAAATACATAAGGAACTGAATGTGGTGATATATATAACCTCCAAATTGGAATAGAAAGAACACTGGAATGGAAAGACGACAACTGGCCCCATTCTGTGCATTATTCTGGGTCATATTGTGTATAACCTTTTCTTTAAGGCCAAACGCACAAAAGTAGTAAACTACCAAGTCCCACTCTGTAAACAGACAAGATTAAGTTGTAAGAAGTTTAAAACATAGCTGACAGCTCACAAAGCACATACAGTTTCAGCATGACACCAAAAACTTATGCCAACATGGTAATTGCACTCGCATGGAAAAACCCTCCACTCCTCCTCCTCAAGTAGAGTGGAGGAAGATACGACAGGAATTTGGAATAGTCTATTGATTTTCTGAGGAAAGCAAATGAGAGTCAAATGTGTCACAGTGCAGTGCTCATGGCAAAGAGCAAGAAAAACAAGCAACAAGTAAACTCAAAGTGACTTTGAAAGACAGACATTGAAACTGAGCCAGGCTAAGTTTTAATCTGTCCTGGTGTTATCAACTTTAATATGATAGATTCAGTGGCTGTGTTAAGTCCATCTGTAAAAAATTTGCCCAAAGTTCAAGCCGGAAGAAGGTGGATAAGAGCTTGAGAACGGAGCTCTCCACTAATTCAGATCCGGTCCAGGGGTGTTTTGGAGATCAGTCAAGGCCTGATAAAACGCAAAACAGGTGGCCAGTAATCAAAGCTAGACCAGATGCACATACTGTGTTCAAGACCCGGACACGTAAAGGGCTAAATTAGAGTCAGACCAAAGCATGCAAAAATCCGATTTTGCCTCTTTCACTTGCCTGCACCTCCATGACTGACCAGACTATTTCACAAGAGTAGGTGGCTGTGCAAACAGGTGTGTGTCAAGTTGTGATGTTTTGCAGCGCTCCTATGGTGGTAGTTTCTCTGCATTTTTAGAAAGGCTGTGGAGCAGCGTCTTTTGAAAGTCTTCATTAGACAACTCAGGGATGAGGAACTCGATTAGCAGGTCCCACACACAGTAAACCAGATGCCTGTGCACAATGAGTCAGGAACACACCAATGCACTCGCGTCAAAAGGTTCCCCAAAGACACATACTCACAATTAAAAGACATTCATATGCAGTTCACAGCTTTTTCCTATTCATAATTCATACTCTTCTTCCCCAGCATTTACTCTCCTACAAAATCTCAGAGCATGCAGTTTACACGAATATAGGGCAAATGATTAACAGAAATGACATGCATGTGCTGCCAAATATAAAATTTTCAACTAGCACTATATTTACCAGATGACCGTTAAAGAGTTCATTTGGTTTCATTTAATTTTGGTTTCTATTGATAGCACAGTAGATAACTCCATTATAAAAAGGAAATGGATACAAATTTGTGAGGCTATAAGATGCTCTCTGAAGCATTTAATATAATTTATAGTTTTAAATGCAGTCAATTCAGGCAAGAGTTGCCTCTTTAAATGAGCCAATGGGGCTTAGAGATTTGTGCAACCCTTTTTTTCCCTCTTTTTTTTTTAAAGCATGAAAAAGGTTAAGTAAATACATATCTAATCAGAGGATATAATATAGATCCAGTCAGATTACATGAAATTAATACAGGAGTTTTGACATGGACATGATGACGTTAAACTGTCACTTTCTGTTCCCAATACATTGCTGTAAATAACAATTCTGGGTAGTCCTAACTATACACCAAACCTCCTTTTTCCTTAAATTACCCCTGAACTCCAACACCCTCTTGGATGACTGATTCCAATTATATAGATTGGTGTTTGGGTCAAATTTGTGAACATAGTGCTAATGTCACATTTTTCTACTTTCTCAGTACTTCTGTAGAAAACTAATTTTGGGGAGTGTTACGTATGATCTCGGTTAGTGAAATGACTAAATAAGCTCCACGCCTTTGGACCAATCACAGCTGACATAAGAGGGAGACGTGGTACCCATACACTTTTAGTCAATAAACTTGTGCGCTAAGCTAGCTAGCTAACTTGGCTAATGTTAATGATGAACAAAATAGTTTTGATTGTTATTGTATATTTTAACAGGTCTGGCTACTGATCATAAAGCTCTATGAAAATATATCAGTGCAAATTGAAACTCAAATACTGAAATCCCACTCTTGTCTAACCTGTGACTAATGCAAGCTAGTTTACCAGAAGTTAGCTAGCTAAGTAGCTAATGTTTGTTATATTAGGATAATTGGGATGACAGGAGAGCATGGGGGCGTTTACAAATTGCATATTTATGTATTTTTATACATCCTTTAATAAGGGAGGGAAGATGTAGAGATCTTCTTAGTAATGCAAATGCACAAGATTTGTTTGTTAATTGGTTTTTCAATATTGGCCAGTACAACTCAAACCTGCAATATGTACATGAGCCCTCCAACTTCCTTTGGGTGTTTTGATAAATTGTAGCACTGGGTCTCAATTTGCATCGACATATTCTCAAAGATTTATGAATGCGTGCCAATCCTTAACAGTGGCACATGGCTTCACCAGTTTGTTTGAATATATTGCAAGGCATATCACAATCGTAAAGTGTTGCTTTATAATCCCAATACGCTATTTTTGTCCATATTGTGCAGCCCTAGTTCTTTGGCCATTTTTAGTAGTTTCTTGGGCATTAAAACATATTCACCATTTTCTTATTCCACACAGATTATTTTTAATGGTTTAAAATGACATGTTCAGGGGAACATATTTCTTGGTGATTGTAAGTTGTGATTTTGTGCATGTTGCATAATAACACTGACTGCAGTGTGCATCCAATTCATTGTGCATGATGCATTGTAACACTAACTGCAGTACTATATGTTTCTTGGGTGTGTGTGTGTGTGTGTGTGTGTGTGTGTGTGTGTATCCTGAGGCAGACCTGTTTATGGTAGAATCCTGGAGAGAGTCGAGCACAATCTGCCAGGAAAGCTTGTACTTCTCTGAGCCCAGTAGATCCGAGACAAGATCTGTAAACACACCGAACAGCACAGTCACACACACCCACCACAGATTTAGGAGCACTGAGCAAAGAAGACAAACAGTTTTAATGAGTGTTGTCAAGACAATGTTATTGCATATTAACAAATCCATGACTGTGACTTTGCAAAGTGTGCAAAGAACAGGCACAGGGAGTTAGTGGAGGGATGGATAGTGACTCTACCAGGCAACATCTTCATCAAACACTGCAGTGACTGCTGTTTGGTGTCATCTTTTTGCTGCTGGGTTCGCCGAGGCCGGGGCTGAGCAGGTAGACTTCCCCCAGGCCACACAGCCTCCTGCAGCACTCTCAAATAGGTCACCCAGTACTGCATACACGTCAGATTAGCCACCCCAACCTCCAGCCACCTACACACACACACAAACAGCAAAGTAAAAACTTAACAAACAGCAAAATCCTGTTACATAAACACCTGGAACGGTCACTGAAGGTCGATATTGAATTCAGAAATTTTTTGGCACTTCCTACAGGAACGAAACAAAAACAACCCTAGGAGAAGGAGAATGGCCTAGGAAATACATAAAACATGCTGTTCTTGGCTTGGGATCATTCATGACGATTCTCCAACATTGCACAGGCATACATCATCAGTGTCACTTCACTGGGAAACAACCACGTTTGATCCATCATCATCTTCATCAGGACAATCCCATACGGACTGCCTGCTGCCTCAACATCTGAGGTAAAACTCAGAAAACCTGAATGGCTTCATAACATTACTGAATTAGGCAACTGTGCTTAAATACTATGCTATATAGTTTGAATACCGTTAAGGCAACCAGTCACACTCTATTAACTGCCTCTAGAAGTATGTAGGTGTCTATGATTACCTTTAAGATCTGAATTGACTTTATGTGTGAATACAATCATCCAAATTATATAAAACATTAAATTACTGAGGGTCAGTGATTTCTAGATGAATCAAATAGCCATAGGAACGTGAGGTTGATTTAGTGTTTTCTTGCTTTGCACAATTAGCACACAACCAGTAACACTGACTTAATTCTATAGTGAAGTTGTCAAAATGGAACTTATAGTGTAACTAGACTACAGTAAGCTAGTCAAAAGTTGTGTGTTGAAATGGTTTCGGATCAACAGCAGTAACCTGGAGACCAGCACTGCACGTCTATATTTGTTTTACTCCTTTGAGATTTACCATAACTGTAAAAAAAAAACATGCACAGGCATGCTAGTAATGAACCATATTAAGCAAAAGTATAGAACGCTTAAGCTTGCTAGACTTATGGAATGGCGATACAGTAGGCTCAACCACAGACACACACAAAACACCAAGCCATGATCAGTTCTACAACGAGTACTCCGCATATAGAGCATTTACACAGAGATTTACAGCCCTGGAAAGAGCCCCTGTGGACTCTTGCACACCTTCACACGAAGTGCATATTAGTCTCAGATAAGTGACCTATGGAGCTGGGTTGCGCATGGCTTTCTCTTCCTAATAGAAGTTGCTCTGGGAAATACACAGCACAGAGAGACATGCAAAGTGTATGCAGACATTGTCGTTACAAAAAAGAAAAGAAATAAATTTCCCCAAATGGAGATAAAGGCTTGAAGAAATGCTTTAAGAAGGTGTAGGAATTCTAGTACAAAATGAACACTAGGGACCCTAAATAAACTTAAAATGTTTAGATCAGTGACCACCAAACCTCCTCTTGGAGATCCACATTCCTGCAGACGTTGGTTTAAACCAACATCTTCCACAAATGATCAAGCTAATCAAAGTTAGCTCCATAAGACTGATGATCTGAAACAGTCATTCCACAGTCACTTGTCCTTCCGCAGACTTGAGTTCCAACCCAAATTAGATGTACAGAAGGAGAGATGCTTAGTTGATGTACACTGAAAAATCTATCAAAAATATGTAGAGTGATGGAACAAAAACTAATTGCGATCAACAGTAGCACATTTTATTCCACTAACAGCATTAGTGCAGTTTATAAAAGGCAGCTCATATTGACTGTTCTCAGAAAGGGGACACAAGTCATTAGCAGGGAGCACATTTCTCAAAAGCAGTGGAAAAAAAGTGTTAGTATGAGCAGAAATAAGCCAGAGAATGCCCTTTTTAAATGTTAATGGCAGCCTTGATTCCTTGTGACACTCCAAAAACATAAACATGATAAGTATATTCCATATGGAGTCGTGCCTAATTGGCATATGAATTTCTAGTGGAAATAATGATACTGTTGGAGTAGTCAGATGGGTGGGCACTGGCAGTGGAATGAAGGCTGGGAGAGACAGCAAATTCATCGTCTCGACACTGCAGGCAGACACAAATGCTAAGACTCAACAGCAGTGCCCACACAGCTCCAAATCGTTTCTCATTAGTTAGTGACTATAATCACATTACTGCAACACGATACCCAGACCAAGAGAGTTAGCGTTGTGGTACGATATCTGTGAGGCACAGCACAGAACCTGCTTATTCAATTTTTCTTTAAATTCTCAGAGACATAGTTAGCTGCGTTGGGATAGTTATCATTTAGAAGTATTTCTCTGCCATTCTTTAAATAAAGCTGCAAAACCTTTATACTTTATTGAGGTAATCACGTGATTTGAGACTAATAAAAAGGTTTCAATTGCGCACATTCCATGTTGACCTGTGGGATCACACACCAATTTACAGTCAGTGGTCAAATAGGACACTTTTGAGATTTCCCAGAAAGACGAAAACAAAAAGACATGTAGACCACTGGACAGAAAGCTAGATTTGTAAAAACAGGCGATGCATTAACTGCTTAGTTTTCTTAATTTCACTCAAGACTCATTATATCCGGATAGGCATTACCCACATAAAATTGAAAGGTACATTTAAAATGGATTTAAATCCAATCGCATAAACCACTTTAGAAGGTGGTTTGAGACGCATATTAGCCACATTACGTAAGTAAATGTATCCGTCTCTCCAAGCCACATTTGACAACCAAATGTGTTTCAGACACAAGACATGAAATGACCAGGTTTAAACAAGGTCCAGAAGAATCTGTGCTATTTAATGTGCAGCGTCTACAAGCACTTTAGAACAGGTACAATTTGTAAACTTGTTTTTTAATCAATATAAATGACACAGTAGGTCACATTCAGAATAACTCAACAAAAATATCAATTTAGATGGTCAGCCATCATTAAACAACAACAACATTCATCCACACAACCAGACAAAGCAGAGGCAATAAAACTGCTAAAAAAACAACAACATTCTAGGTAATAACCAATGACAAGTACAAATGCAGCAAAAGCATTTTCTTTGCAGGTAAAATGTTTACCACCTTCTGAATTCAGCTAGGCAACACGATTCACTTGACACGGTAGATTTACTCTTGATATATTTACAAGAGGGGAATGATTAATTTGGTGCTCTGGCTCAGTGGAGGTGTCTCCCAGCAGGTGTCTGCAGAAACTAATTACTCTGAGGTCCTTGTCCAAATACAGGGAATAAAGTGACTGATTCAGGCCAGATGTTCTTACCAAATGGAACATGATGATCTGTCTGGGCAGCCAAGGACTGTGTTGCTTCAATTCATCTTATGGAATAATCAAACTCTTTTCAGAGTCTTGGTCATGAGCAAGTCTTTAAATAAACCATTACATACTACAGGTCGTTTTAATACCCAGGGTAATGTTGGAATAAAACAGAGCTCTTTTTCAACTCCTGGTTTATCTCAAACACATTCATTTCCATCACCAGAAAATCTGCATAAATCTTCATTTCCAAGGTTGAGGGTGAGGCTTTGTCAAGGAGACCTTTGGTACCAAAGGTCTTGTTTGTAACAAAACCTCTCTGACCCAGGTAAAATAAAGACAAGCACTTATTTGCCAACACTAACATGGACGTAGGTCTGACAGCTACATCTGTATGCAAGTGTCTCCAGGTTGACCTGCTAGTAGTCCTCCGCAAGGACCTAAAAAAAGCTGAAGATCAGATGGGAATCACAAACCAGGTTCAGTTTAACAGAAGACAGTATAGAGGACAGTGTGTTGTATCGATGCTTACCGCACTTAAAAAGGTAGATCAAATTGAATCCTTTAAGCAACACATTTTTTAAATAGTTTACCAAGCTACATTACATAATAGACAATGTTTTAATTTCTGAAAAGACGTAAACTTTTCCATTTAATGTGCAGTCCAAGAAAATGGGAAACGCTTTCTTATTCTAAGAGTGATCGTCATGACACTGTGGGTTTTTTAATGATGTCCCATGCCAGAAGTCAAAGACTTAAAAAAAAAAAAAAAAACGTGGAAATCTCATTCATTCTAAAAAGAATTGCTCACAAACACTACATGCTATACTCATGCTGTTAAACTGTTCCATTCTGCAAATATAAATTTACTAAATAATGAACAGGTGCAACACTCAAGTCAAGTGTCTAAAAAACAGAAACAGAAAAAAAGATGGGAGTGGCATCTGTTTACCTTTGCCCCTTACGTAGGTGATGCTATTGTGTGTTGAAGACAGATCTACTACCACACACCACACAGGGATCTGGCTATGAAAAAACAGGGAGAAAAGTTCAAGGCCCATGAAATAGTAAATATTCGTCTCACCTTTACTTTGGAACAAAAATATCAGTTACAGCGATAACAGCTCCTATCTGATTACATAAGAACCTGGGAATGATTTACTCTGTGCCTTGATTTGTCTCGCCCCACACCATGGCCAAGACCATGATATGAAACCCCACCAACATAATCAAAATCTTCTCAGTTTACATCCCCAAAGATCAGAATGTTTTGCAGCAGGTCTAAAGACAATAAGAGGCAGCCTCCAAAGTTCCACCATCATTGGATGTTGTCTTTATGAACGATGCAAATAATTAAATGTGCTTTTTCATAAAAGCGCCTTTGGGGTTGGGAGTGATCAAGCCTGAAAACAGCACAGGCCAGTGGAAGTGTGGGTGGAAGTCTAACACAGCCAAAAACCCAGGGTGGCGGATAACAGGGGAGAAAGAGACAGCAGGAATCAGAGTATAAACGCCCTGCTCCTTTTGGTTCCTGATCAGGCTTAGGGAGGCTTTCAAATCAACAGGCTTTTCCCAAGCCCTTGCCTGGGTCTACAGTAATTAAAGACCCAGCAGAGGCTAATACTTGGGTGGGGAGAAATAATGACACAGCAGAGTTAAAGTATGTCAGTCCATTGTGAGTGGTAAATTTGCCTCAGCATGGGGTTAAGGCTTCAATATGCTAATATAAGATAGAGGAGTAGCATTATGAATTCCCTTTTGAAAGAGAATATTGCAATGGCTGTCCCACATCTAGACCCAAGTTTTCCAGCAGACGCCATGGTAAATTGACTGATTACCAATTTAAGGGAGCACATTATTGTTGTTTAAAAGTCTGTTAACCATTTACCTCCATATATTCTGAATCCCATGCCATTACGCCATCATAAATGGCAAGCCCACTCTCTAAATAGCCCACTCTCACCTCTCCTTTTTCATGGACATTAATCTACATTTGACAGTATGTGCTGCCACCATGTGGTTTTGCAAATCTCCAAATTCCACAAGACGTAGAACAATTTACCAGAAACTGTTAGACCACGCTTTCAAGGTTAGAAAGCAACTAAGCAGGATGTTTCACTGGAAATGAGTAGACAATGATTAATCAGAGCGCTCTGTCCTTTTCAAAAAGTATGCTAATCCTACAGCTACAACATCCTGCAAGAGTTATTTTAAAAAGTTCCA
Source organism: Olivaichthys viedmensis (assembly GCA_028565825.1). Taxonomy (NCBI): domain Eukaryota; kingdom Metazoa; phylum Chordata; class Actinopteri; order Siluriformes; family Diplomystidae; genus Olivaichthys; species Olivaichthys viedmensis. The sequence continues at coordinate 7,551,457 of JAOUQW010000047.1, read as the reverse complement.
GACAGGAGGATCTGAAAACAGTTTTTATCATAAAGAATTTACATTATGTAAGCAAAACCATCTTGGACTCATGTTGAATATAACCCCCAACAGGCAGTACTGAGACATTCCACCACAAACACTTCCAAATCTGGAAGACCATATTATGAGTAATCTATATGACAAATATATAGATTTACCATCAGTTGACGCATCACAAAGTAACTGCTGCTAAATAACTCATAGGTTGAATGCAGAGCTTGTGAGAACTACAAAAGGCTTTTTGTGGCCTCTTCTCATTCCAGGTCATGAGTCAGCCTTTTGCCCTATTTATACTGGCAATCAATTTGGGATTTGTTAGACACCCAACAAACACTGATATAATCAGTCTTCCTGTGAGACGTAGTCTTGTGAGCCAGACGTCTAGCTTTCCGTGATGGGGTCTGCATCTAGGCTCAAAGTTTAACCTCAAACCAGTGTTAGGATACGAGCTCGCCAACTAGCCAGCTAGCTTGAAATTATAGAGAGTAAAAATGGCCCAGAGTGTGACAAAACTGCCTCAGAAAAATAGGATATTGAGGTGTGTTTAACATGGGAACTTTAGGGATGAACGTGACATTAGGACGCAGCGTAACATCTTCCTCCTTCAGACCAAAAACGGTGCACGAAGGGTGAACAGAGAGCGCATGCAGCTCTCCCTTGAAGCCTTTTATTGGTGCTTTGTATTGATGTTTTCCTGCATAAATTTTTATGCAACACCTGCATAAATTAGGGCGCGTTTGATGTAAAATAATAGTAATATAAAGATAAGTTGGAGCGTGTCGTATGCATGACGTAAACAGGGACTAGTGGACGGGAGCTTGTTTCCACGCAGCTGAAGATGATCAAATTACATTTGAAGGAATATAGACTTATAATGTACAACGTAAAATAAAAGGCTGTTTTCTGTTCATTAAAAATTGCTTGAATAATTGTGATATTGTACAAAATTAATTGTGATCATCACTTTAGCGATCATCATGCAGCCCTACCTAAAGCACATACATTTCTGGTTTGAAAAAAGAAAAAGCTGTAATAAGCCTCTTTGAAATGAACCAGCATTTCTCTGGAAATCCAATGTCAGGATAAAAGTATGTCTCTAATTTTAAAAAAGCCAAAACATTTGTGACAATAAATCTTTCTTAAGCTGGTGTACTTATGTGAAGGCATAAAAATAAATTACAAATGTTGATGCTGGTGGTTGTTTCTGCCAAGCAAGATTAGAGCATCAGGCTAACTTTATTCAAGCACAAGTTGATAGTCATACAATTTCCAGGAATCTTTTTGGGGCCCCTATAAGATAACCACATTGTCCAAAAACCCTATGTGATAGATGTAATATTTTCTGGCAAGAATAAAAAATAGTGGCTGTAAGAGCCAAGTGAAAGATCAATTGGGTACTAACTTCTAAAGAGACAGACGAAGTCCAAAAACAGACGGTTCTTGTAGATTCCGGTTTGTCACTTAGCTGGAACTCTAATGGACAGTTTCCATCTAATTAATTCCATATCTAAAAGATCACAACAAGATGGGGCTCTGCTATTGCCAAGGCAGCTATCCACAAGATTTAGCGAAGCACTATTTCTGATATCAGCTCAATCCAAACACAGCAAATTGCTTTACTTGAGAGATTTATGCATGTTGTGTCTGGGATGCGACAATGCATCAAGAGCAATGACAATGTAACATTATTTTCCATTCCTGTGTATCCTCACGTTAAAACCATTTCCCCTGTTTCACCTGCTCTGGTGTAATTTAAAAACAAAAAAGCCCTTTACGTTCGTTACACAATCATATGCACAACAGTACAACATGCTGTAAAAATACGGCGGTCAAAGCTTTGTGTTCACCAATGTCTATTCTGGACCTTTTATAATTTAGACTTAACACATGAGCTCTGCTGTCAAATAAAAACATTAGCCATTTAGTCAACAACAATAACAAATCTGATAAAGCAATGAGAGCCAGTCGGTCATTATCGCAAAATGCCCCAACAAGACCCCGTTGTAGAGCAATCTTGCATCACCCAGGGATGTATTTTGCAGTATTGACCAGGTGGCCCCACATCATCTTGCTTATTACACTGTTGCTTACCAAAGAAATCACTAATTTGACACAAAATATTGATCTGAAATTACTTTACTACCCGTTACAAGTTTCTGCTAAGAAAAGTCATCCATCAAAACTACATTGCAATGTACACTCACCGAGCACTTTATTAGGAATACTATACTAATACTGGGTAGGGCCTCCCTTTGTAGCCCATCCGCCT
>JAOUQW010000047.1:7463147-7479850 GCA_028565825.1 Olivaichthys viedmensis | reverse complement strand
AAATTACAGCACAGCTGCAACAACAATACATCACCTACTGGGAAACACAGACAAAATCACAGAGCAAAATGCAATGCTATTTGGCCCTTAACAGACACCACACTGTGGCGGACGACCTGAGCACGGTGACTGATAAACCACGGAGAACCACACTGACGAAGTACAGATTCAGTCAGCACCGTCTGGCTATAGAGCGCAGCAGACACAAACAATCCTGGCTGCTTAAAGAGCAGAGAATATGCCAACAATGCGAACAACACACACCGGAAACAGAGCTGCACTTCCTTACAGAATGTCCAAAATTGAATAAAATACGAGGAAAAATTATTATTTAAAAATTTGCACCCAACATACCGAATTCAACAACATCACAAATCTAGGAAAATGACAGTATCTGTTTGGGGAACACAGAGTCCTGTATACTGGCAGCACAGTACGTTCTTGTCTGCCACCGTCAGAGGAACAGTGAGGGACAGTGAGGGACAGTGAGGGACCCCCCACCCCCACACACACACACGCACACTTATTTAATCTACTTATATATTATTATTATTACTGCTGTAGTTGATATAAAGTGTCTTAATTCGCGCACTTTTGCTTTTTCTCCTTTGCTCATCCTGTCTGTCTTATTTTATTAGAAGTAGTAGTACCGTTTTATTTCACTCTTTATTTACAATTGTTCACAGTCTGTACCAAGCTTTGGCAATACAAATAGAGCATTGTTTATCATGCCAATAAAGCACCTTGAACTTGAACATATTTCTCGAGCAGAGGTATTCAAACTGTGGGGCGCACCCCCACTGCAGGCCCCAGTGGAACAGCTGGAGGGAGGATATTATCTAAACCTTTCCAATAAGCCATTTAAACTCTCAAAATATATTCAAATGAGATTTACAGAATTCTAATTACTCATAGATGCCTTTGAACATATAAAAACGTGCCTATGCATTGTTATTTTTCGCATTTATATATGACGATCACGGGAAAGTTACGTACATGGGCTTTTTGGCTAGAAAACAGAAGAAAGTGCACAAAAGTTTTGTTAAATCACAGAGGAATTTCTGGTAGGAGGTGTCGGAAAGCAAAAATCTGATTCGTAATTATGATCATCCGGGACATATCGCTGTGCATTTTCAGCATTCTGTTTGCGCCAGCTGCTGAAATCTATTAAACGACTGCGCTTTGTTGAGACGTGGTCCTGTCGATTCTTATTACAAAGGCCAATCTTTGACCCGTATTAAACTCTCATTTGCATGGCGCTCCCACTGCACCGACCCTGCCACTGTACGTGGAGTGGAGGTCATGAAGATAAGGTCACAAAGCTCCCAATATGTCCTAACGCTGCATGTCTTTGCACATCGACGAAGATTAGTCCTAAAGAAGTACCTTGGCTTGAGAAATGAAACCAGACCCACTTACTTCCATGTCCACTCCTTCAAAGTGATGAGGGTCTCTAGGAAAGAATACTGCAGCGTCTGGAGAGGCTTTCTCCACATCACCAGAGAAAGGCGCTCCTCTCGTTCTTGCTGCCTTCTCTCTCTGACCGACACATCTGAAGACAGCAGAGCATGCGCCATTCAACATCACCAGCCACTAATGCATATTAACCAACAGTTTCGGGTCAAATCTGCAACGCCACGGAGGAACACTGAAGAGTAGCTTAACAGGCAAAGGTGGCAAATGAGTATTTACACGAACAACACACACACACACATACTCCCAGGCTATTTATCTATCCACAGCGTTGTTATCTACAGTTGACCCTCGACCCGCAAAACAGGAATTTTCAGCGTGGCAGGTTTGGATGAAGACCTGCCAAAGGGGATTACTCACTTGGGCAATATACTGACCTTTAAAATTACCGTTGCGGCTCTCTTTAGGCCCGAGTCGCCTCTGCGGTAATTCACAGTCTGCTGCATTTTCAGGCATCTCGCACACTAACTTGTGGCTTCAAACACCTGGGAATAGAATAAAGACAAAAGAAGGCAATGGCAGAAAAATAGTCGTCTCGTGGGTTTCACTTTCTTTGATTTGGTCCACATCATGGCTTATTTTTGGTGTTTTCACTTGGATCAAGCTCGAGACCCTGATCCAACAGTGTAATCCCTTAACACTTACTCATCCAACAGTGTAATCCCTTAACACTTACTCATCCAACAGTGTAATCCCCCCAACACTTACTCATCTAAAGCACTGAAAGGACGGATGGGGGGTTTCAACAGGAAAACACGCCACCACTTTAAAGGGCAAAGTGCAGCCATGTCACCCTTTAACCCGCAGTGAACGAACCAGCCTTCATTAAAAGGTGCTCTTGTTCCCTAATGAAAGACTTGAGCCCACTAATCAGCACGACCACCAGCAGTGTTGGCCCACCACTGTACCAGCTCTCCCAGCGGCACGCGGCCGCGCTCTTTGATCTCACGGGACGCACATTAGCACGCTAGCTAACCGGCTTCAGCTCTCCCGCTAGCGGCCGGACGGGGAATGGTGGCGGTTTAACGAGTGTAGGTGAGGAGAGGCACTGAAACACAGCCGCGTTTTTCATCATATCTACAGAATTAGTCATCTCGAAAGCGACTACGGTCACGTGGCGTAGTTAAAGCTACTCATGCGACAGGCAGCGTCACGGAGCTAGCTAGCTAGCGGACTAGCGCAAGTACGTGTCTTCGCATTTAGACTTCCTCCACCACTACCACTCACTAGAACACGGTTTTATTTGGTGAGGATTTGAAGAAACCAGACGCGAGCACCGTCTCAGACAGACAGACAGACAGACAGACAGGTGCACTTTCATTAACTAGGCCGTTTCTAATGGAAGGTGTACACCGGTTAGCAATCATACCTTGAGCTTCCACAAGCTTTGCCCAAGCGCTCGATTCCGCCTGCCAATGAGGAGGATGAAGACACAAACACCGGTGTCTCACTTCCTCCTGGAAACGGCCCGGGAATTTTTTTTATTTTATTTTATTTATTTTACAAAATAAAAGTCAGTGGTCCTTCACTTCCTCCTGGAAACGGCCCGGGGATTATTTTATTTTATTTTATTTATTTTTTTACAAAATAAAAGTCAGTGGTCCTTCACTTCCTCCTGGAAACGGCCCGGGGACTTATTTATTTTATTTTTACAAAATAAAAGTCAGTGGTCCTTCAGGGAGCGTTTTTGCTCCCCATTCTTTGATTAAGAAAATCCTAACTTTCCTAAAGAGCTCATATTTCTGTATCTGAACGCCGCACGTGCCTTCAGTGGTGATATGTCGGACGATTCTTAGGATAATAAAACAAGATGGAGGATTCAGTGGTTGGTTGAGTTTTCCCATTTTAATGTGAGCAAGTTTACAATCAAGCCACCAAAAAAAAAAGTTTCACAATCCTGTAAATTTATTAGCCGCTTGTTCAGTGCGTAACGCACACAACAGAACTTACAAGCACGGGATCCGTTTCTATATCCTTCCTACTGTACACTCCAAACAGTGAGCTAGAAAATCACAACACCAGGCATACACAAACCTCAAATACAGGGAAAATGTGTGGCGAGTAAACACACAGAGGTCAGAAGAAGAATCTTTATCCCTTGCTCATTTATGGAAATCACACGAGAGCACTGTATAGAACACAACATAAGTTCACCTGTTACATAGTGGAGTGAATGAAGGGAGGTTAAACGCCGACAGTCAATGGGGTACTGTTTATGCTAGAGGATTAAAACTGCTTTCTATAATCATACATGTCTGTATGCACATAAAACTCCATACAGCTACATACCTGTGTAGAATATCTGATTATTACTTAGTGTTGCTAAATGTACCCATGGATGCATATGCTCAAGTTCAAATATTTTTGTTTTTAACCTTTTCTCCAGAATATACAATAATGAAGTGCATTTTACAGAGAGACAGTGTAAGCGTTCACATACAGCACATCAAAATTAGAAGATTCTACATTAGGTTTCCTCTCATGATAGAGTGCAAATCAGATGCTTCACAACATATGTTAATAAGGTTAATTGCCGTTTTCACAATTCCACGTACATACATTACCAATTCCCCCACTTAAAAAAAACAAAAACCAAAACAAAAATAAGGACACAAAAAATCTGTTATATAAGTAGGCTTAAATATGGAATGTAAAATAAAACGGTGGAATACATTAGTTTTTTCTTTAACAACTCAAATAAAAATGAAGTCCTTCAATGCATTTTATGGAGAAATCTTTTAAAATGCACAAGTCTGACTTTGCAACACCTTTGTGAGTAAAGCACAATGAGCTGGGGGTGGAACTGAAGCAGAGACGGACGACAATGATAAGTGCAGGGAGGACGGCTCTACATGCCATAGCCGAAGCCGGGCTGCGCTGGCTGGCCGTAGCCAGCGGGGGCGCTGTAGCCGTAGCCATAGGGCTGTTGAGGGGGAACAGGAACGGGAACGCTTGGGCCTGCAGTGAGCATCAGCTGGGGTGTGCCTGTAACAAGTTCAACAGTAATTCTTTACTTTTGTAAAGGGGGGGGACATCTGAAGACAGAACAGTGACGGTGACAAGCCTACTCTTCTGCCCCAGTTTATCTGACTGATTTTAAAGGATGACCTTTCTTAATAAGTGCACACGATAGTGGTGCATTTCATGACGTGAGCTAGACAAACTAAATATAATATAGAACACTTTGGGTCCATTTCTGTTCTTGGTTTTAGTATATATATTTTTTTAAAAAGCAGTTATGCCGTTCTAAGCTTCAATTCAAGAGAGACACTCATTTAATCAAGTAAACGAGTGGAGAAGTCTTACCATAAACGATGGGCTGTGCCTCTGTGGCCTGCTCTTCCTCTTTCCTCAAGGACTCGGATGCATCAAGCTTATCGACCTGAACGAGAGACAGAGAGAGCAGATGGATGACTAAAGAAAAAGGCTGCCACCCAGTGGCAAGGAGATGAAACACAACTGTCTGGCCTTCCTCGTCAACAGAGAAAATGACTGATGGATGGGACCATTCATGGGAGATGCTTAAAGCCAAGCTTAAACCAAGGTGCAAATGCTTTCAAAGCAGGGTGCAAGGGCACAAATCAACCTCCTTGCCAGAACAGTCCATAAATTAAAAAAAAAATTATCTAATTTCTGTTTGCCAACACCATGACATGACATTTACGAAAAAGTTTGGGCTTACAGGGAAGAGTGCAATACAAAAGATTAAAACTTTGGTACGCTAAAGTTCGATGGTCCCCCCAATCAGCCACTGAGTGGCTCCTTTTATTAAAACGGTGCATATGTAGAAAACAGAACCCCGTCACCGAAACAGAGCTTAAGTGGATGATAATAAGTGAAGTTAGGTGAAACCGATATTAACACTTAATTAAGTATATAAGAACACTGTTTAAAACAAAAACAGGGGCTCCAAAGACAGTCCTGGAATGACCAATTAGAGGAGTTATTAGAAAAAGGAAACTTACAACTCGAACATGTTTTAAAAATAAAGAATGGTTCCATATTTGCCCATGACAAAAAAAAAAAAGAAAGAAAGACGGAAGCCCTTGATAGGAGACAATCCATTTTAAAATTACGGCACAATCATCAAGGGTTTCCGTTGCTCAGGGTGAGAGCATGCCTCGTGATTTCACGTTGCATATGGGTTCAGTTCTCTACATACAGCTGGTGTTGACACTACGTTCGATGGGAACGTTGTTGAGCAGGTTTGAAAGAGATCAGCAAAGTCAAATTTTTCACTGAAGGGGGAGGAAAAAAAAAAAAAAGAAAAAAAAAAAAAAAAAGAAGAAAAGAAACCATGCCAGAGGAGTATCTGTTATTCGTTTAGTTAAGTAGTTGTGCATGAAAGAAAGGCAGAGTAGAAGAGTGAAGAAGGAGTGACAGGGTGAGAGATGGATTTATACAGCCATTCACGGCTTCCAGAGGCAGGCACAGCCAACAGCCATGTTCCCCAACTTCTCAAGGGTGCTTACTAACACCGTGAAAAACACATGCGTGTCAAATCTCTGCGGCATACGACAACATCGGCTTTAACGCTACTGAAGGACCACACCTTCTCGTTACTGTAGATAGACTTCAGTGTGAGATTTCAGATATTGTGACGGTCACCAGGATTAGTAATGATTAAAAGAATTCTGAAAATGGGGTCACTTTTTTCTTTTTTTGCAGTCTTACCTCACACCTAAAATCACTTGCAGTGCAGTCTACAACTGGATTTAGCCGATTTAAAAAAAGGAAACACTCTTTTACCTCCGTGGGCAAGAAAGCAATGAACCACTTGCACACAGCGACTGGGTTGATCGGGGCGAAACGGCAGCTGCATGAGGAGCCAATAGTAGACTGCAGTTCAGTGATGTTAACTACAGGTCAGAGAGTTGCTTGCTACTGCAGCGTCTGCTCAACACATGGTCAGTACTCTAGAGGAAGCTCGGAGGAAAGGCTAATCGAGGTGTGTTTTTAAAAAGCAGCAGAGTGATATGGGAAGGGGGGGGGAAGAAAACTCATGCAGTTTCCTGACGTTTCAGTCCTCCAAAACTACACAGGTTAAAAGGTAATAAGAGGCAGCCTTCACCTTTTCCTTAATTGCATCAACCTGAAAGGGAATTTAAGAGTAGCAGCTTAAGAAAATAAAGCAGACTTAACAGAACAGCATTGAAAATGAAAGAAGAGAACAATGGCAGAAATCAGCAGTATTGTTACCAGAAATAAATAGCAGGAAAAATAAATAAAAAAATCATAGACAGTTCAAAAATGAAATAAAATTGAACACGTAGCACTGATTTTTGTAAAAAGAACACTGCAAATATAAGAATTCCTCAGTATTACCCCCCACCATCGCTATACAATTTTCAGGGGTGGACAAATCAGTGTGCTTGCCCAGTCTCATGTTTTGGTTGCCTGGAAACCTGATTAACTAGGCTTAAAAAGTGGCAGCTAAAGTCTTTTTTTATTTTTTTTATAAAAAATAATATCGCAGTATGACGAGCTAGTTAGTTCAAGTCCATTAATACAAACTAACGGAAAGTAGTGAGCACTCAAATTCCCAGGGAGGGGACGATTCTAAATAGCCAAAGTCCTCATTCTATCCTGATGACGTATTTATAGCGTCATCACGTTTGCGCTCTCGACAAAACGGAGGCAAGACTTTGGAAAACATTTTGGCTACGAGCTGTGGTGTTCTCGCAGAGCACATAGACAGTTGTACAACAGTTTCGTCACCGTTTCCACATCCCTGCACGTTGCTGATTCGTGAGAAAAAAGTTTGTCCGTCATCCGTACAAACTAATTTATTCAGCGAGTAAAAATAACTCCTAACAATGGCCAGAATTCATCCTCGGTAGCAGTGCGTAGTGGCGTTCGGGAACGAGTAGCGCGCAGTGCCACCATGAAATACGTGTACCAACTGTAGCGCATTACGTTTAAAGTTTACATTTAAACTTTCAAGTAAAAAAATGCTTTCTCTGGTTGGTAGACTTGAGAAAAAAAGGCTGGTAACCGCTTCATCAGCAGTTTATTGAACCTACTTGTCCGGCGGACACTTAATCTGCTTGCCGCGGGCGCCAGGGCTCGTGATTTGTCCACCCCTGAATTTGCAGCAGTTTCCAGCTTTTAACAAGCGTGATGTGAATTATATCGGGGGGTATTTGCAGCCCTAAAGGTTTTGAATGCTGTTTACTCCCGCTTTTCCCGATCACTGAAAAGAATTTAGGAATCGTCAAACGAGTTTACGATTCAATTTTTTTCGACGCGGTATTTAAAACTTGACCGGTCACGCGAACATTTCGATCCTGAATTCACGAAGTGCGATGCTTTTCACTTTTCTTAAACAGCTGTGATGTCACTGAGCGCTGAAGACGCTTTGCACTTGCAAAGCAAAAACCAAACGAACGTCGTGAAGAAACGAATAAATCCGGCGACGTGTTCATGGGTAGAATGGAGAGGTGTTTTTAATTGTAATGATATAATTAGTAAAAGAAAAAATGAAATCCGTCACGGTGGGCACGTTTACACCACTTCTCCCTCCTTTACAGAACTGCATTAAAAACAGCTTGAACGAATTGCACGAGTTCGGTGCATGTCGCCGCTTTAAAAATCGGACCCGCAGCTTCACGCAGTCACGGTACTTGAACACTACAGTGTATATATTTATAGTACATACTGTGGCTATGTGACACTACAGAGCTGCAGTGTGTGGTGGCTCACCTTGGAGAGGTACTCCCTCATGACCTGGATAAAGTAGGGCATGGAGAAGTCCATAATGTTGTGCCTCCAGGCCGTCTCCAGCACCACGTCGGGCCGCAGCAGGTCATAGCAGGTGAAGAGGCAGGCAGCGAAGCACTCCTTCTTCTCCTCCTGCAGGAACCACTGCAGAAGCTCCTCAGCCAGCTCTGTATCCTTCGACTCTGACGCATACTGCATGGCGTCCTGCAACACACACACACAATGGCACATCGCTGAATTAAATGCACACTACACAACTCTTTAAAAAATAAATAAATAAAAATCAAGGTCAAGGTGTGAGATCCTTTTGAAGGAAACGTCACAGGTCTGTGAACAAGCAACTGGCTGTGAAGTGCCTTCAGGAAAACAGCGAGGCTGCGTGAGTGCTAGTACGTGAGCAGTTCCGCGAATAAATCGCCCCAAAGTGTTTAAAAATATTACAATCTAAAACTTTGGCTTTATCGCCGCGTTTATGGTGCACTGCTGGAAGAGACGTGGTTTTGCTTTTGTTTGTATTACAGGTTCCGAACAATCTCCTGGGTGCGATACGCCACTTAAACCATTTCAATCCAATTATTACTATTCATCATCTCAGTATTTCTTTTTTACGGTTCAACTGTGAACCTGTAATTTCCTCTTTTATTCATACAATCGCTTACACTCAACGATTCTGCATTGACCATTTCAAACCTGCTTGAGTGTCTGTGCCGACTCAAACGCTGGGTCAGAACACGTCTCTCAACTGCTCACGCTGAGCTGCAGCTTTTCACAGAGCTCAAAAATCGGTGCACGGAAAATGAGGACTATACCTTGTAGAGTTTGTCCTTCTTGCAGAGTTCCACGCTTTGCTTCCAGCGGTTGTTGCCTTTGAAAAGGTAGGCAGCGATTCTCCTGAATTCGATGAGCTCATGCTTCTCCAGGCTCTGGGCCAGAGATATGTTATCAAAGTTGTCATAGGCGTCGATGGACGTGCGCAGAGCCTGCGTGCAACACACAATAAGACATTTAACATTGGCCTCTCTGTGAAGATACCGATTAGTGCTTATGTATCGGAGCAAGCAGACACAGGAGGCAATATTCGCGACTGTTGTTCGACCTCCTACCTGGTAGTCCTCCTCTATTATGAAGAGATTGTTTAGTGCCTCGTTGACGGATTTGTTGTTGTGGTTCTGCACAGATCGCAGGTACGGTTTAACCAGGGGCAGCTGCTTGACCTGAAAGAGACCGCACAGATTCGTGCTTTTAATATCAAAAACACGACTTCCACAGGATGAACAGGAACGCGAAATGAGCAGCTGCATTAAAATACCTTGCTGAAGAAGTTAACAGCGCGCGTGTGATCAAGCCTGGGGGACAGGACGATGAGCAAGTCATTCAGTAACAGAGGCTTGAACTCCAGGTAGAACTGGATGGCTTTGTAATACAGTTCCACATTAGCCACCTGAAACGAGGCAAACAAAGCTCAGCAGTGATGCAGATCATAACTTCAGGAGGAAAAAAAACAAAAACAGTGTTTGTTACAATGCTGTTAAGATGCATCACAGGAATTTAATGTTTTTAGAAAAATTAAAGCGCAACTGCAGTACCTTTGTAACAATGTCTTTGAACTGGCTCTCCTTCCAGGCATCTGCAGGGTGGTTCATCATGGTGATGATAGCGTTGTCATATTCCTCATACTTGTCGTAAAGGAAGACCAGCTCAGCCCACAGATGAGCCTGTTCTGCTGCCCTCAAGACCTAGAACACAGACCACAGCGCTGTAAAGCACCACAAACACTGCCTGCACAGCACCAAGCATCTACACATAGTTTAACATGGGGGAGGAACTACGGCATTAATGCACTGGTCAACCGTGCTTGTTGCCTTCACATCGAAGCAGTGCAACGTACACTGAAATACTTTAGAGTACCAGGTATCGGGTCACCTCCATCAGCAAGTTTGCCACGGCTAATACACTTTAATTCAGCTTTCCTTTTGATTTTATGCGTTTTCATTTACCATCACTACTTACGAAAATCTGGAAGCACGAGTTAGTGTGAGGTCTTTTACCTTGGGAATATTGACTCTGGACCAAAAGAGTTCCAGGTGCTCCCGCATCTTCTGGGGTTTAAACTTGGAATAGAGGATGGCCAACTCGGTGAACATGCCCATGTGAGCGCGCTCCAGCCCCAGAGCAGCCTCCAGCATGGTGATCAGCTCCTCAAAGTAGGCGCGGTCCTGATGAAGAAATGAACGACGTACACCAGTCAACACTCCGTCTGCAGGACCCACGGAGGAGATCCGAGACGGCAGGGCTTCCTCACACGCTTCAATATTACAACCCTGTTTTAAATGCACACCGTTTTAAAACCCAAGCATTGAGAAGAGAGCTGGATTAAACCGGGGCACCTGGTAGTAGTTGATGAGCTCCTCGAGTTCATCAGCGTGGACAACGATATGCAAGCCGCACATCTGAGCCAGACGGAACTCCTTTCCATCCACACAGGCAAAGCAGACCTGAGAGGGGACAACATCTCAGTCAGTGAACTCAAAACGTCTAGCGAAGCAACACAAACAAAAGCCAATAAAAAAAATAAAAAAAAGATCTTGCTGAGGAAATGAACCAGTGACTAACTCACGACCACAGCAATTAGGTGAGTGACTGAAGAACGTGACTGAAGAACGTGACAATGTTTAGGAGCGCGCGTGAGCTCACCTCCTTCCAGGTCCGGGTGCTGTTGGCTTTGCGTGCTCCGTCCACAGCAGCTTGGTACTCCCCTAGATGGACCAGAGTGGAAGCCAGGCGGCCAAAGTTGGACACATTGTTGTATAGTAGCTTAGCTGCATCATACATCTTCTCATCATAGCATCGATCACCAACCTAAAGGACAAACAGGAAGCCAGAAATTAGATTTAGTGAACCGTAGCATAACCCCATGGCTGCAATCTTAAAAGGCAACGTCACAGCTACAAAAAAGGTTCATACTTGCTGGATGTGTGCGTTGTTCGGGCCGTTGATGAACTCCTCCAGCTCAGCCAGGCGGTTAGTTTTGGCCAATGCAAAGATCAGCTCAGTCTCTACGTACGACTCGCGAGCCTTCTTACGCGCCATCAACAAAAACTTCACTAAATCCTCCCAATTTCCTGTGGAACGCACAAAATTTATAACACACTGTACTTTAGCCTACAACAAAGCTATTCAATTTAAACATGTGGACTAATGGAAACAATAATCCAACGTTATTCATTTTCCTCAAGTTCACATAATGGCAACAACATCGTTGTGCAATAAACACGCTGGTTTTAATTCTCTCTCTATTTTTATTTGTTTAGACTGGAGGCACTGCCCGAGTACGATCTTTATTTGCTGATGTGCATAAATATCAGACTTGACACCCAGTGAGTACTCTTCTAGTAAAATGAGCAGAGGTCATGCTTTGGTTGGCTGTACTTACCGCTTTGGGCAGCAGCGTGTCCCACTTCCATGTAAGCTGATGGGTCATCAGCCTTGATGTAGGAATCGATGGCCTCCTTCACCAGGCCTTTCTGCAGCTGAGCTTTAGCCAGCTGGCTCCACACCGCAGGCTCGTTGCAGCGCTCGGCAAATTCGTAGGCCCGGTCCAGGTTGCCAATGTGCTCAATCAGGACCTGCCACGGGAAAAGGATGAGAGAGAGTCAACCTGAGGCCTTCAAAGCATTCGAGTTCAAAGGTTGCCTTAGGACTGACCTGCACTGCAGATGTGTTGACATCAAACTTCCTGAAGATGGCAAACGCCTCTTCAAAAAGCTCGTTGCTGATGGCGATGTTGGCGATGTCGGGGGCGTCGTAGTTGTCCAGGCGGTTGATATACTCCATTACGCGAGTGCGGTCAGCTTTGATGGCCGTCAGGATCAGAAGGTTTTGCAGGTTCCTGAGAAGCAACAAAGTCACATCTAGCAGATATGCAAAACGGGTGAAAAATTAAGTCGATCAGTTCCAACTGGAAGCTCACCTGTGCTCGCTGAAAACAGAGTTGTCCAAGACAATCTTCTCAAGAAGCTCGATGAGCTCATTAGGCAGATCAGCAGTCATGAAAGCTTTGACTGTAACGGACACCTCTTCTGGATCCTGGGTCTCGGAGAGTGCAGTCTGCACCACCTGGGGAGGAGGGAGGCAGGCAAGACGAGGATTTAAAAACAAACTGTAATTCACGAGAAGCCAAAAGACATCTCCAGTGGAGACACTCGTGTACCTGGTCTATCAGTGGCCTTCTGTAAGGGTTGCTCTCCAGAAGAACACTGGCCCACAGCTCAGGGTCCTTACGGCGCACCAAATACCGAGACAGACTCTTGAAGAGGGAGTTTTCGTTGCATACCTGTGAATGAGACAAGACACATTTGCTTCATTTTAAATAAAACTTCTAAGATGTACAAACTCAGCTGGAAAAGACGCTTTCCCATCAACTCATTACCACAGCAAAAGAACTGTAAAAGCCAGTGAAGGACGACTACGCAAACAGGATCAACTCCTTACATTTATAAGCTCTTGGTCACACTGTCCTCGCTCATAAGCCACACAGGCCAGATGAGGGTCCCTCTTCTCGCAGTACTTGCCCACCACACGGCTATCGTAGTAAGGGTTCTCTCTGAGGAATCGCTCAGGGTTGTTGTTGCTGTCAATGTAGATCTTCGCCAGAGCATTATGAGTAGCAGGTTCCTCACAGCCCTCATGGATACGGGCCTCCAGCCAGGGCAGCAACAGCTTCAGTCTGGCATGAAGAAACGTAGTGCGGTCAGGTCAGTACGTTTTCTCAGTGAACTACGTAAGCAGCGATTTGTACAGTACATTTGGGCCTACAGGAGAACGGATCTAGGAATGACATACCGATTTCTCTTTTCCACCTCAGCCACCAGCTCGTCGGTGGAGAACTGGCCTCGGACCACCAGGATCAGGTTCTTAATGACATCCTCTGAGCAGTCCACATCTAATAGCCCACCAATCACCACAGGTAAGCGGCTGGGGTTCACCTGACATACACAAAAAAAATGCCAACAACATTTTTTTCCACAGCTGAGATGGCATGTACAAGTGCTTGGGTTACAGACATACTCGGGCATTACGGTGGCGTGAAGAACTTACCTTCTGCACGTAAATCTCAATGTACTTCTGCAGGTTGTTGCGGTACAGATAAAGGACCAGGTCGTGGACAAAGTCAAAGCGGTCACACACAATGATGAGAGGCAGCTGATCCGTCAGTTTGGCTTCCTGCATACGAAAAAGATTCAACATCAGGATTAAAAACAAATCTTTCCGATTCTGTGCCGAGAAGAGAGCGGACACAAAAAACGGACATATCCACGAACAAGATCTACAAAACGTAATTAGGAGGGTCCTGCTTCATACCTTAAGGAAATTCTTCACACGCTCAGAATCATAGCAGTTACTCTCTCTGCAGATTCGCTCCACCTCTTTGATCTGACCAGTTTTACAAGCTGCCTGAATGTACTTGAAATGGACTTCTGGATCCTGACTGAAGTTCACAATGGAGCCAAGGAAATAGAACAGACCTGCCAAAAAAAAAAAAACACCCAATCGGCCATATTAACGCCTGAAATCTCTAATTCTACCTGGGGTTTGTCTACTGTACTAACGGCTAAAAAGGCGAAACCTTACCTTCAAAGCTCTTAAAAGACTCAAAGAGCTCGGTGAGGGACTGTGTGGAGAGCTGTTCATGGTATTTGGAAGCCACCTGGACGCAGATCTGCAGGTTCTGGCGGATGTTGGCCGAGAGCATGGCCCTCAGGCACTCCAGAGAGTCCTCCACCGACAGTGAGCCAAAAAAGTTCACCAGCCACTGCAGACAAAACATGTTAAACTTACAAACTGGATCTATCCGAACACAAATAAAACAAAGACCCCTCAAGCAAGGACACAGTAGCCATCAGTGGAACTCCCAGCTTGACTATGGAGATGAAACTCATCTTGAAGCTGTTCATCAGGTTTATAATTCATTCTCCATACATCACCTCTCCTTTATATTGAAAGGTCAGTGCATAGAACTAAGCAGTTGTCTGTGCTCAATGTTCCTCGGGTTCACGCTGACCTGGGAAAGATGGCCTTCACACGGTGCTCTATATAAACCTGGAAACTTTAGCCAGCCTTTATAACCGTTATTTTCTCTTTGTTTTATTCACATCTCGACAGTGTCATTTACCACTGCAAACCAAGACCTGCTTTCAATGCATTCCTGAGATTTAAATCAATTAAATAAATGATGATTCATGAGGGAACGTTCTTGGATGAGTACATAGTATTTATTTTTAACAATTTTTTCATACCTCAGGGTTGAGCAGGTGGGTGTGCACCACAGCGCGTTTGATGTCATACAGGTCAGTGTAGTGCTCCAGGGCTCTCTGCAGCAATCCGGCCTTCTCACACAGCTGGGCCACATGGGCTCGGTCGTAGTGGGTGAACATTTGGTTCCCCAAGATGGCGTCAGCCACCTAAAAAACAAAAAACAAACAAAAAAAAACACACTTCAGGCAAAGGCACCACGATGTACCCAGCTTAGAGTAAAGAAGTGAGGCAGGAACAGAGGAAGTGACCTGTGGCGCATGCATCAGGTTCATCTCCAGCAGCCGTGTCTGCAGTGGGCCCTCAGTGGGTCGGTTGTTCTTTAGAGCATCTAGCAGGAAGGAGGTGCACTGCTGGATCAGGTTATACTCCATGAACACGTCCACAATCTAAGGAAACGACAAAACATGCCTCAATTAACGGAGGTCGCGCTCGCCGCAGTGAATACATCCTGTAACGAGAGAGGAAAATTATAATAGCAGAACTGAGAGTGAAAGAAAGGCACGAGGGGTGTTCACCTGGGTAATGTCAGCCAGTGGTTCCTCATCCTGCACCAGCATCTGGGAGAACTGCAGGCCCTGCTCTGGACTGATCCGCATCACGTTTCGAAGCAGGAAGATCCAGTCTGGAGTGTAGCCGACCTGCAGGGACGGAAGTGTATGAAAAATATTTATTTTAAAATACCCATGAGCTGTAATTGTAACTGATCTGAAGCTGCACTATTTGTTTGTGGAAGTGTGTGCAGTGTACTGGAAATTATTGATGTACTGGTATGGATTGATCGTTTTAGTTTTAAGTACACGTTAAGAAGGTAAGCACGTCAGGAAACTGCAGCATGCAACAGCTGACAGCCATATACCGTTTCTTCATATGAATTCCGCAGGCAAGCAACGCACCTTTTTTGCGTACAGTACAATTTTCTGGAACTGGCCAGTCTCTGCAAAGCACTGGATGACTTTGTTGGGGACGTTTGCCCTCAGGTAGACACTGAGAGCAAGCGTCGGGTCTACAGACTTCACCAAATCACCCAACTCTTCCGAGCACTCCAGCTGAAACAAGAAAAAAATAAAAATAAAAAATCAGTCGTAAATAGTCGGCCATAACACGCGTCTTTCAAATCATTACAGAAGCCAAAAGTTTTATTGCACAGAAAAACCAGAGGATTCTCATTTCAAGAAAACCCTTTAGACCCTTCACCTTGTCTTCCTTTAGCCACTTCTCCAGCAGCTGCTTGCGGCCCTGCTGTAGTACAGGCCTGCATAGCTCCAGGGACTCAAACTTGTTGAGTTGGCCCTGATCCAGCAGGATGCCGAAGTACTGGAGCAGAGGAGAGGTCTGGCCTGGCTGGGCAGGCACGCTCTGGAAACGCCGGATGGTGTCTGGGGTCCGCAAAATGCCCTGAGGGGGAACAAAAGGCGAGTAAGGAATCCAAAAGATCAAGCTGGGAAAACGGTGCAAAAGTCGCCAGGTGGTACCTTTGGTGCGTTGGCAGCTACTTTGGCAGCCTCAGAGTAGTTGCCCCCTGCAAACAGAGTGTTGAACTTGCGTGCAAAGAGCTCCTCCGCGCCAGCTAGGTTGTTGCGTACGGCCATGCGCAGCGCCAGGTCAGGGTTCTGCAGCACGTTGGTTATGTAGGGAATGATGTTCTCCTCCTCCACACACACAGACAGCACCTGAAGAAAGAAATAGGAAGGTGTTGCATAATCAGAAAGCCTGACCTGCAGCTGCTTGCATCCCCTGAGCTGCACCACAGAGGATACAAGAACAAGCATTCACCACTGAGGAGAGCAGCAAAAACAAAGCGCAGCGGAGCCGTAACCAAGGACCAGAAACCTCATTTTTAGAGAACTCTACTTACGCATAATAGAGGCTGTACACTATCCTATATTCAAATGTAGAAAAAACAAAATTTGATAGAAGATCGTGTACAACTTTAGGGACATAAATGAGAAATGGGGAATACAATGGCAAAGAGATAAAATGGACACAAAAAAATGCATTGGTTATGGAGATGCCACGTTTAGTCAACAAAATCGACAACATTGGTTATGAAAAGTCGTCAACGTGGACTTTTACTTGTTTAAAAACGCACTGTTTACTTAAACATGAAGAAAAAAAATACGCATATGTAATTTTCAGGCAAGATACAATACACTACAGGAAGCTGTGGGGAAGATATCCCACACACACACACACAC
>JAOUQW010000047.1:7418266-7437005 GCA_028565825.1 Olivaichthys viedmensis | reverse complement strand
TGTATGACCACGATCTGTGTATGACCTCGATCTGTGTATGACCACGATCTGTGTATGACCTCGATCTGTGTATGACCACGATCTGTGTATGACCTCGATCTGTGTATGACCTCGATCTGGATTTACCGACTATCGCTACTGCCTTAGCCTAGGAAATCCTGTTCGCTCATCGCCCTACCTCACGCCTGTCTACTAACTACGAGATTGTCAAGCCAAGTACTTTCAGCAAACTGCCTCCTCCTCGCGAGCCCGCGCCTGCATCCACTTCACCAGCTGCCTAAATATTGCTTCATCTATTTATCTATTGATTTGCACATTTCTTAACTAATTACTCAGTTGATTTATCAATTAATGAATTGATTATTGGCACAAACGGGTCCCCATAAGGTTTTCCAGCTGAAAACCACCAAATCAAAACCACTCTCCAAGTTTCTTCATTGTGTCGTCTCAGGGAGTGTTTCCTTGCCACTATTGCCTCTGGCTTGCTCGTTAGGGATCTAGATCTACAGCCGTATTTCTGTAAAGCTGCTTTGAGATAATGTCTATTGTTAAAAGCGCTATACAAATAAAATTGAATAGAAAAAATAAAATTCAATTAAATCCATGGCTGCCTAACCCTGCTCCTGCAGATCTGGTGTGTTGGAACTAAACTCTGGGTGGTAAATCTCCAGGAATGGGTTTGAAAACTTATTGAAATACTGTGTTCTATTCTTTGTTAGTTTGTGTTCGTTGGCTGCCAAAAGTCATTTTCATGTTTAAATGTAGCTTCCTAACGTAACATGACCTGACAGGCCATGCAGATTTTTGCTAGTAACCTGCTAGTCAGCTAGCTATGTTAGTCAGCTTGCTCCTTGATACAAGCGCTAACCCTATTTTAAAAGGCATAGTTGTGCTTTCATCTAAGCAGATAAGTGTGAAAATGTAATGTGGACAGCAGGCTACAAGGGATGATGTACTGTATAATAACACCAAAGGGTGTCTCGAATGGGTTGCCTGTTGAGGTTTCTTTGCGGTTACAATGTTTCTGAATGAAAACAGGTGCAGTCAAAAATGTGGTCATTTCTAATACAATATTGTGATAAAACCTTTCCATACATTGCATACCTTTCTGCACATGGTGTTCACCAGGGCCCTCACTCTCAGCATCATCGTACTGATCATCACAGTTTCCTCTCGCAGTGTTTACATAATCCTCTTCCTGCTCTTCTCTGTCTGTATCTTCATACAGGCCACCACGCTCTTCTCCCCGTGTGTTTTCATAATCCTCCTCATGTGTATCATTCTCTATTTCTTCATACTCGTCATCACACTCGTTACTCTTGGTGCTCTCAACACGCTCCCCACATTCTGCTCTCCTTTGGCCTTCAGGGGAATTGGCTTGTTATATTATATACGTAATTGCCAAAGAGGGGATGAGGTTAAAGGTCATCAACTTGTCATAAAGATCTAGAGATGGTTGGATGACAAACAATACTTACCCTGGTTGTTTTCTGAGTTGACATAATAGGATATAGTTGATCTTTTTAGAAACTTTCCTGCCAAAGCAAAGAAACTGTTAAACTGTATTTCATTTTGAATTACAGTACACAAAAATCGTATTGTACATATACATTTTCCCCTACGGTACAATGTTCTATACCTTTAAAGGTACAACAGTGGTCCTTAAAGTTCAATTACTTCATTATGTTTCTCTACAATTATTCTACTTTAACTAACAGTAGATCACATGTACATTAGTGAGAAGCATTTGTACCTTACAGCCCCAGTTTGGTACCTTTTCTGGGACAGTGTAGGGTAAACAATGAAAGAGCAGAAATTGGAAAAATGCTCACCTCTGAATTCATAGGCAAGACTAAATGCGATTACAAGGAGAATGAAGATTCCAACTCCAGCAATATAGAACCATGGGAAATCCAAACCTGCAATCGCATAGTGGCCATAGTTTCAGCATAATGGAACATACCACACTATCATGATCTTGTCAATCCACTATACCATTGCTATGTTTATCTGCAACATTGAGCTTGAGGTAGGGATTAAACTGAGATTTAGGAGGTGGGGGAGCCCTACTTCTTTCATGGGTGCCAACAATGTGGAAACATTACCATTCAATTTA
Source organism: Olivaichthys viedmensis (assembly GCA_028565825.1). Taxonomy (NCBI): domain Eukaryota; kingdom Metazoa; phylum Chordata; class Actinopteri; order Siluriformes; family Diplomystidae; genus Olivaichthys; species Olivaichthys viedmensis. The sequence continues at coordinate 7,434,889 of JAOUQW010000047.1, read as the reverse complement.
TGCGTTATTATATGGAGTTCCGTGATATCAACATTGATATCATGGAAATTAAATTTGAACTTACGTTTTCTGTATTTCTTTTTCTGTAAATAGTTGATTTGAACTAAATACAATTGGGTGGCCAGGTCTTAAGTTTTCAGTATTCCATGTTTATCAGTTTTATTTAAAATAATATAAAAACATTTTTGAAATCTTTTCTGGCAAAGACACATGATTCATACTTAATAATCAAATGCAGACACAGAGCAGTTAACAGGTGAGTGAATGAATATTTGACAATTTTGAAATGAAAGCTTTTCTCTATTAAGCAGTGTGAAACTGTATTATATCATTATTATTATTATTATTATTATTATTATTATTATCATCACCATTACGCCCTGATAGGATTTACCCAGATTATAGTACTGGAGCTCTGCTTGCCATTCACATAAAGCAAAGACGGCGGCGCTCAGCTCCCTTTAGTCCCACTCAATTTAAAACCCGGCTAGAGCTTATATTTGTTCAGCATCCTTGTGTCTACCGTAAGGCTTTAGCTACGTGTGTTAATTTATGTGTAGTGCTCATAAATCTATTAATTAGCCTATTAGCTTACATTTTATCAGGAAGTCTGAGTTATTTTCCTACAATTAATTAATTTCAAGTATACAGTATTTGTTTTGCAGGACTTATCCTACCTAGGTGAACTGGAAGGAATACACGTAAAGCCAAAGTGTGGATGACTTTTGCAGTTGTCTTTTTTTTTTTTTTACTAATAATACAATTTACATCGGTCTACTCTTTTAATGCAGTGTCACTGATCATGGATCCCATCAGACTGCTTGGCTTGGCTTTTGGCTTTTGGACAGTAAAAATAATCATGATCATTTTTACTGTCGATTCAAAATGTTACATTAACAGTGCCTGATAAACATTTATTGATATATTAAAGGAACCCAATTTTTTTGAGTAAACCTCCAGTTTTACCTCCTCCGTGATCTGCTGGACTTTGCGAGAGCTTTAGTTCCACTCTCTGGCACTCATGGCTCAACTGGCAGCAGTATATGCCCAAGTCGGAGGCCTGGAGCTGATGAATGAGGATGGAGAAGTTTCCTCTGCTGAACAGGAAGGGGAATACAGTCACTCTGCCGTCCCTGGGATCCTCAAAGCTGATGTTTCCATCAGGTCTGATGCTCACGAGGTTGGATTTTTGGCTCCACTTGGCTTCTTGAGTTTTGTTACTTTTCAAAAGGGCGCACGGGAGCGACACCTCCGAGCCCAACTTGATGTTGAGAATGATGCTCCTACACGTCCCTGAACAGTTTAGTCCTGAACAACGTCAGGGAGCATTGGGATGCGCATTTAAATTAAAATCGCAAGATGTTCATGCATGCAATCCTTCACGGATTCACAAAAAACATCTCTTGACACATATACAATAAACAATTAAACCCTTTTCATTGTAAGCTCATAGAGCTCGAAATATAATTTGGGCATTATGATGACCTATAATAAATTTTTTACTTACCAAGGACACCGAAAAATGTTAAAAGCTGAAGAATATATTTCACACTCATGTCCTATCAGTTACCCACACCAAGTTACAAACCAGACATGAGAACCGAAGGACGGAAATAGACATGTAGGTGGATGTCCTTTTGTCATTTCCTGAAAGACTCCCACTTCTTAAGCCCATGTGTGGACACCTGTTGAGTATCATACTCAAGGTTTAAGGTTTTTATGCGTGACATACACAACCATACAACGTACAATAGTGCAGTGAAATGCTTAGTTGCTGGCCCGATAACTGTGTGCAGGGAGAGAGGGGAAAAACAAGAACATAAGTAGGAGAAATTTCTTAATTTTTTTTATTTGAATTGTGTTTGTTGTTTTTGATACACTGCTTATGAAAGCCCCAAAATTATGTGCTGTTATTTTAGGAACATCAGCATTTTGTAATATTTGAATAGAATTCTGTTACAGATACATTTGCTGCATTCGCGACTGGTGACGGGTTATAAGTGGTTGAGTTCAGCGTACACTGAGACAATATTTCAGCTTAGCTGTTATCCAGAACGTCACCACATCCTGTTATACTCTAGCAGAAAGGTTGAGGCAAACTTTACATATAACCAGAATAGCAAAAAAATACGCTTACAGTGCCCTCACAGGTAAAAGCACTGATTGAAACAACTTGCATTTTATGAATTGTATTTTGTAAATCACTTGTGCTGACCTGACCTAATCAAGATATTTAGACTATGACATGACAAAGGTTTTGGTGAACTGCTCGGCCCACTTTCAGTTCAGCTTTGCAGCACAGAGTTACAGGAAATCCACACAAAACACGTGATTCCTTTTTGAATGGTGCAAACCACAAAGTGTTTCCAATGAATGCCTTTTTTTTTTTTTTTTTTTGCTACCACTACTACAAAAAATAAATATGAAGACTACATGACAATTGTTGTCAGCCCTAATTGTCAGTGATAAATATTTAATTTTTTTTACAGATTTCGCTCATTTTTAATTACTGAGCATTCTGCATACAGCATTATATAATACAACTTATTTACTAATAAGAAATATGCAAAGGCCTAATCAGAAAACGAGTACAGTAATGATGAAAACATTGCTTCAGAAAAAGCTTGGAGCCTATTTCTGATTGGAACTTTTAATTCAAGCACCATCTTCAGACACCACCTAGAGGGATGAGGCAACAGCAGACAGTTATAACCAGTGCCCCCACGTGGCTGTGTTAACATGAGTGCATCAGGCAAAGTTAATGGTATTATATTGTCTTGGTTTTTGTTAATTGTTTTTATCCATATGTCTCTTTGAGGTTAGCAAAATGCTGTTTACAGGGGAGGAGACCCCATTTTATTAACTCACCTGCTGTTTTCTGGATAATTTTTTTTTAAAGTTTGCTTTTGTTAGTTTTATATATTTTTTAAATAGGTTTTAACTCTTAAACTAGGCCGTTGTGTTATTATAATAAAATGCCAGACTCTCATTGCTCAATATATGGTTACTCATCTTATTGTGATAAGCCTGTGACTGATGCATCAGGAAAAAAAGAGAGCCAACCACGACATCTTACACAATTTCCTTAACTACGAGCGACACAGTGACAAGCCTCTAATCATTTCCCATGTAAGTGCTGTGATTTTGTTGTTGTGCCAGAATCTTCCTGCCCTCCACGTGAACATCTCCACACTTTGCACATACATATACAAATGTTGTGCAATTGCTCTTTTGCTCTTTTTGTTGTTGTTGAGAAGACGAACATCTCGGGAAAGCTACAGTACATAAATTTTCATCGACAAAGTTCTGTAAACAACATGATTTCCCTGTTTTTAAATATGCTGAGCTATAGGTGAAATAAAAGGTTATGTTCAGACTTACTGAAATATAATTAATTATTACAATGGTAAATTGCTGGGCTTGAAAGCATGCAAATAAGTGTAAATGTAAGGATTGTATTGTGGTTGCATTTACAGCATAGGGTACTGTCATACTGTTATTAGGTTTCTACTGACAACTTTGCTGTCAGACTTTTTACAATTTCTTTTTTTTTTTTATTACAGGATTTTGCCGGGCCATCAGAAAAGTGGTAGCATTTAAGCATTTTTTTTGCAACAATTTTATTGATTTTCCAGGAAATAAATCTTAAGTCTTAATGATCTCTTATTTCAATTATGAATGTCATTTACAGTATATAGGCAGGTAGATGTAGGCAGCTCTGATGAGCCCCCATGCCTTCCAAAAACCGCCAATCCTTATTTTAGCTCAGGGCTGAACGGTGGTGGTGGGGGTTAGAGTGAAGCTGAAGGATAATGCTTAGCCCTACCTTTTGTTACTTTTTTTTTTTTTTAAACCATTTAAAAATCTAAATATTAAGCAAATCAAGCATTAACCTACCTATTAGTGTTTTCTTTTTTTTTTTGTAAGCTATTTTACATTAATCTTTTGCCAAGTGCACGTCATACAGCTGAATTAACAATACAGTATGGCTGCAATGTAGGCAAACATAGCTTTAGTAGTGAAGATGATGAACATTTATGAATATGAGAAATCCTGAGGTTTCTGCTAGCCAGCTAGTAAAATACATACACACACAGTATATGAATGGCAGTGACTACCTGAAAACCTCCATACATGGTCTCAAAGACGTGGCCATATTCCCGTCTATGAACTTTGAAGGCACGCCCATGGAAATCTACTCTCAGTTCTATATACGGTTTGTCTTTGCTGCTATCTATAACTGATCGCATTTTTTGTGTTCAATTGATAAGGAAATGTAGGAACAACAAGTCCAGGTGTAGAATTTGGCAAATTCAACTGAGGATTTAGGGGGCCTTCTTTCTCAAGCGGACCCCTGTTGTCTATGTTAATTTCTGTTTCCAACAGAACAACAGAAGGATTGTAGGCCTATAAGCCATGCAAACCATGTTTTGCATAAAATGTTGACATAATGTACAGTTGTATTACAGTTTTACATGGTAATGAGATAATGAGGACTTTTGAATTTTACTCTTAGTCATTTTTATGACTAATTTCGTACTTGTTCAATATTAGGATACAATCTAAACTAGAATGGTACAGCCTACATATATTAAATAACCTATTAAGAATAATATATCCTTACAAACTTTCTTTCCAGTGTGTGCTTAACATTAAGAGAGCCGCTGATGCAGCTGATGCAAAAAATTATTCTGCCTTACGGTGTATAGTAGCCAGTCTTATAAATCATATAGAAAGGAAATCCTTTCTGTTTTGTCCACTCTGGGTCAAGACATGTAATATGACTAATTTTATTTTGGTTAAAATAAGCATGCAGGAAAACTTTGGCAGGTTCTGTGAGTCTGCCAGAATCTTCCTACATTCCAGCATAGAACCCAGTCATCATACAAATCAAATTCCTTCAGTTTTTCTGGTATCAGAGACGACAGCTGGTAGAGGAAGTGGATCTGCGTTTACACAGAGGATAGGACAACTCTGCGCAGCACCGGAAACTTGTGCTAAATGTGCATACAACATGACAGACAGTTGTCGCAAATGAGTTCATCACGCAACTGCCTCAGCAAGATGTTTGCATCTGTGCTGTTGATGACAGGTATGTAATTATTTAGCCTACTATATGTAATTTTTACAGCCATTTTTCTTTCTTTCATTTTTTACTATTTGAGTAATAGGAATAAAAAGGATAGAGATATGAAAACTTGATAACTGTTTTTTTACTTTTGTTAGTTTCCTATGCTATGAGGCTTCCATTCTTCTATACTTTGTAAATATATTTTGTAAATGACAGGGATATACACAGCAGTGGGATTCAACATACTTACCAAGCCAGTGTGCAATTTTACAAATGATGACCCACTGTTTGGACAAACCATTATTCAATCAAAGGACGGGTTAGTATTTTCTACTTTTTAAAACTTTTCTAAGTTTTTTTTAAACTAATAAAGTACGCTTAATAGCTTATTTACCAAAGGTAGTATTAATATTAGTATTAAACAGCAAAATGTGTAAAGTTATTGAGTACAATTACATTTCTGTACAATACCTGTTTGCTTTTCTTTTTTTAAAGAGTTTTTGTTCCCTCTCCCACCTCTGGAGACATTTTCAAATGCACATTGAAAAGCTGTTCCAGAATGAATGTTATTGGTAAGGTTTATTATTATTATTTTTTTTTTACTTTAGTAATATGTTATCTGTTTTGTACGTCTTCAAAAAGATAGGCCAGACGTGTGTATACATATACTAGACACGTAAGCCTAATTCACTCTTAATTGTTTAGTGATTATGTCTGCTTCAAACAGCAATTCTTATGTAATCACCTTAACCTTTTGACACTGAAATACTTCCATGTTGTATTAATTGATGCTAATAAATAAATTACAGGAGTAACGAAAGGCCTTAGACCAATAGTGTCTATAGCGTCCAGCTGGAGTGAAGATAAGGAGCAGCTCCTGGTACCATTTTCTTACATTTTCAGTGCCATAAAATGAAATGTTTTCTGTGATGGTGCCTTGGTCTATTTTTTTTGTCAAACTACAACTGAATTGTGCTCAATCTGTAGGTCAGATAATGAGCCGCAGTTGGTTCCATGTCTACTTCTCATGACAGCCTTGTTCTGTGAAAAACCACAGTTTCCTTCTGCTAAAGGCACCAGACATGCCGGCTTCTCTTTTATACAGTGAAGTGTTTTTCCTTCACAAATAGCCTGTAAAAAGAAAAGATACCACATGGTGCAGGCGCTGCCTTGGAGTCAGATGTATAAATGTTGTGTAGGCTTCTCACAAATACACTGAGAATCCTGGCTCTATTTATATGCTTATTAGACCATGAAGAACCAAAAAGAAAATAGACATTTTAACAATCATTCATTTGTTTGGGATTAATAAAGGAGATATATACACCGTTTTATAAATCTGAAACCTACACAAAGGTTTATACTGTATATGGGGCTCTTGTTTATTACCAAATTAGCATACATCACTTACAATTCTCTGGTGAAAATGATCTCCCCCATCACTGCCACCTGCTGTCACTAATGACCTTTATTAGTCATAAGTCTGACCACCCACACATCTCCGTAGATTATGCAAACGGCCTTTAATGTAAGAAACAACAAACTTCCCCAGCAACCATTTTCTTGTTGTAATTCTGTTTTTTTGGTTTGGGCCACATCCAAACTTTAACAAATGGGAGCCAAAGTCTGAGTCTTTTATTAGCGAGTATCAGACAATCGCAGGCAGAGTCCGTAGTTGTGGTCAGTTCGCATGCAAACAAGATTGTCACTGGCGAATCCATAGTCTTCTTTAAAACAGGCAGGCTAGGGTCAGAACCAAAATACAGCTGAGCACAACTTAAAAAAAAAAACTAGGACTAAGGATTGGAAACAATGGGACTAGAAAACTAGGACTAGGTTTCTGAAATAAGGAGACTAGGAATACTGAAAAACAGAGGGTTATACTGTATATACAGAGACTAACGAGACACAACAAGGCTAAACGGTTAGAGTTGAAGCAAGGTTCTGTGACACCAGCCTAAAAAATACAACCTAGCTATTTATTTCATGCTTATGCCATAGACAAATTTATTTTTAATTGAAGAATACATTTAGAAAAATGACAAAAGCAGTTCACAAACCTCAAATGAAATAACCTCTGTTATCTCAACACTCAGGTTTGTAACCAAGTTCGGACAATGAATTTATCAACTGAGTATTTCAACGGAAATTGTACACACATGTCTGATCGGCAGGAGAAGAATAAAATCTATCCCGCAACGTTGGGTCTGTGTCTGCACTAAATCATACATAAGAAATTATGTTATCAGGAGACTTCTCCTTGATTCTCACTTGTTGACTTTACACCTCTTTAGTTTCACAGCAATTGGAACAAAATGACAACAACAATAACAACAAACATCAAGGTAGACCAACACCTACACCTCGTCATCAAGGTAAAGGCATCTGAGGAAAAAATGGAAGAAGAAAATGTGTAATTAAGCAGTTTTCATTGTTTTTTCTATTTTTAAATATACTGTAAATGCCGTTTGCAATTAGGCCACTGGAGGATGAGGAGAGAGGCTGTACAGAATGATGCTGACACAAATGAAGATGAAGAAGATGAAGGTATTTTCATTTTTGTCAATCGATCCATAAACAAAGTTGATATATCAGGTGATCGATGTACGTGTTGCGCGATGTTCATCACTTCCTTAGACTACAGTTTAGATTCCCATGTAGATAATACTTTTGAAATCCCTCTGCCACTTGTGTTTACTTGAAGATGCTGGGACGGAGATTGCTTTTGTGCTGGACGGCTCTGGTAGCATCGAAAAGGAGGATTTTGAAAGGGCCAAAGACTTTATTTATAACGTGATGAAAAATGTTTGGACAACATGTTTCAGTGTAAGTAAGGGGTCAAATAGTATGAAACAGTAGTGGTATAATAACCATACAACCCAATCTCATGCTTTTCGGCATATTAGGAAAACTGCTGGAATATCTTTTTAAACAAACTGGTTAAGAGCATCGCTCCTAGCCTGCAGTGTTTTATCAAACGTTCTGATTTATGATTTTCACCTAGTATGTTCAAAAGAATGCTATATATATATACACACACAGTATTGTGCAAAAGACTTAGGCTGTTTGTTTGCTAAATTCCAAGAAGATAAAAAGATTTATATTTCCAAACATTAATTTTCCCAAAAAATAATAAATGTTACAAAGAACTTTTTAACATATTAAGCAATAGACCCCTTTTCAGAGAAAGACATCATGGAGGCTGCCAAGACGGAAGCAAGTCAGAAAGCTCAAATCTGGCAAAGAAATGTGGCGAGTTCTTCGAGATGTTTGAAACACCCTACCTTATAAAAGGAAAACTTTAGTTTTTTTGCTATTAACTGCTCTTTAGAGTTATTTTTTATATTTAAAAGCTTATTTTTGAAAGCATCTTTGCTTTACAAAATTTCGTTACATGTGCCTAAGACTTTTACATATACTGTATATAGTTGTACACTTGAATGGAGGTTAGAGTGTATGAATCACACACAAAGCCATCATATCAAGTGATCCTACATTTTCTCCTCAGTGTAACTTTGCAATAGTGCAGTATGGAAGAGACATAAAGACAGAGCTCTCTCTGCAAGAAAATGATGACGGTGCCAGAGCCTTGGATAAGGTGAAGAACATAAAACAGATTACAGCAATCACCAAGACTGCCTCAGCCCTCTACCATGTCCTGTAAGTGCTCAAGCCCAAAAATGTCCTTTCATGAGTTGGCACAAAAGTGCATGACTGGCCGACAGTCTATCGATGTTTACAGCACATCTTACCACAAAGTCTTTATTAGCTTCTGTGTCCTGCACTACTCACAGCACAGATGTTTTTGTTCCTCAAAATGGATCAAAAGAGAACGCCAGAAAAATGATTATCCTATTGTCTGATGGACAAATGACTGGAGATGAAAAAAAACTCTCAGACGTTTTGAACATGCCACAGATGGAGGGGATTATTCGCTTTGCTATAGGGGTAAGTGTAAAGGTTTACTACATTTTGCAGCTCTAGTATCGAGCAGGGAATTGTTAATATACCACACTACAGTATAATAGAGATTTTTACTTAGATAAGGCCACATGGTTGTCATATAGAAGTTAGTATATACGTATGTATATATTTAGTATATATGCCCTATGTAAAACTGCAATTCTGATTTCCAGAGCTTCAACCAGCCAAAAGGTAGATGCTAAGGTTATCAGTTTTTCCCCCATTATTTTCTCCACATGTGCACCATGCCAAAGATTATCGATTTACAGATATATCTGAGATACATAAAAATGTTTTTCAGGATGTGTTGATTAAAATCAAAAACCGAATACAAATATTATACATTAGCTATTCAGGTAGCCAAATTTGACTGGTCCTAAATGAGGGATGCATCTTTGACATATGCTTTATATAGTTAAAGGGCCTTTAATGAAGTCTTGATGTCCTTGCCAGTATGTAACCAACATGGACCAGATTTATTACGGGAATCTCCACATTCAACATGCGTTTTTTGTTTTCACTTTTAATAGGATCTATATCAAGATACGGACAGTTTAGCCTTACACATCATGTTAACAGGAACACAAATTAATAATGGGAATACCATTAGCAATCACCAAATAATTAGTTACAGAGCAAGTAAAGCTGCATAGATCATTGCTACTCCTTTCAATCCTACATATATTGATTTAATTCAAAGAATATTTATTATGCTATCTTGTCTAAAGCCCTTAAAGTACCTGGAATTACTGCAATTGGCCTAGTAGTTGACTTGTTTAAAAAAACACCTCTGAACTTTCAACTGTGTTTACCATGCTTCATAGTACTATGTGCTTTTGAAACCATGACAATAAATGGTTTCAATAATCCTATACATATCTTGTGCTGAAAGAATATTATCTTTGCTAATACACTGCTGTTCTGTTCTCAGGTAGGGGCAGAGGTTCTGGATAAACCGGCCGCAATAAATGAGATGATAGAGATATCTGGCAGCAGAGACAGATTTTTTAATGTTTCTAATTATGCTGCCCTGAAAAACATTCTTTCTTTTTTGGAACAAAAAATCATTGGGATTGAAGGTAAGCCACGAGTATTGCAAATCAGTGCTAATTTTAGGTCTTCTGTAGTATAATATCACTTACATTTTGTAAATTTAAATGCTGTTGGTCAGGAAAAGGTATTGAAACAAGCACTGATTTTTAAAGTTTCCCAACAGCCAACACGACATGTTTATTGGAATCATATTGATATCTGGTCAAGGTGTTCTACGGAAAATGGTCTGGCCCAAATGGTCGCCGGATCTCTTACCAATCAAGCGAATGTTTGATCATCTTGACCTCTTAGTTAGAAAAATACTTCCCAGCTGTCAAAACAGATGTAGAAAGGCTTGAAAACTTAATGAAAGGACGTCAGGCTGTCATTAGAGCTAAAGATTTTGATGAATGAAGCATTTAAGCAAAAACAAATGAGGAATCAGTGAGTTGTATACTATTGCTGCAGATATTTAGTCAAACCCTTTCGTTATAGGTTAATAAACATATTACTGTCTGTTATATTGCATGTTTATTAAAGTAGTGTAGCTTCAAAACCTTTGGCCTATGGTATAGTACTTGTTGTCTAATGTGGTTTGAGTTTTGATTAAAATGGTAGCACCCTAATATGCCCTTTATTTGATTGCTTGTCTCTCCTATCAGGCATACAAAAGGGAGCAGGATTTCAACTTCAACTTGCAGAGGCTGGATTTAGCTCCCACTTTACCCATGATGCAAGTGCCGGATTTTGCTAATCAGTCATAGTCGAGTTTTTGCAATGCGCAAAGTAGTTTTTTGTTTCAACGTTTGCCTTATAAAGATGTCTTTTATACACAATATAAGACTACATACCCTCTCCCTCTACCTGTAGGGGTCAATGCTTTTTGGTGCGGTGGGGGCTTATGACTGGAGCGGAGGAATCATTTTGAAAAAGAAGGACGAAGAGACTGTGGCATTTTTTAACGCAACGATGGAAGAACCCAGATTTTCCTATTTGGGTATGATCATCAGATGATGACTGATGTTCTTTAGCATGACCATTAAAGAAAAATGTTCATCTGATCACGTTAATCACCTAATTCTCTTTGGTGATTACAGGTTACAGTGTGGCATCTGCACATGTGGCCACTAAAACACTGTACATATCTGGAGCGCCCAGGTATAACTTGACTGGTGCAGTATTTATTTTTGATGGGACCAATCAGGATTTGCTACAAGGAGATCAGGTTTGAAAAAAATTAACAAAGAGTGCAATACTAAATAATACTAAATAATAAGTTTAGAACCATTTCTTTCGGTAAACCCTTTGTCTTTGAAGTTGGAGCTGGATGATGCACTTCAACTGAAACAGTAAGAAACGTTAATTGGAAGCCTCCATTTGACAATAACTGACATAAATATTGGTTCTACAGGTGGGCTCTTACTTTGGATCAGTTCTCTGTGCCTTGGACATTGATAATGATAAGGAGACAGATTATCTTCTGGTTGGAGCGCCGCATTTTCATGTAAAAGGGGAAGAGGGCAAAGTGCTGGTGTACAAACTGCATAAAGTATATCTACTAATTACATCTTTCGAATATTTTTGCATTTTGTCTTAAATATTCCTCACTTAACCCTTAAATGAACTACTGCTCCAGGGGAAGTTTGAGAGAGAAGCCTCAGAGTTGCGTGGACTGGAAAGGTATGTCCACGCAAGGTTTGGCTTTGCCATAGCTGATATTGGAGACATTGATGGGAACAAATTCAGTGACGTGGCAGTGGGAGCTCCTCTTGAAGATGGCCCAACTGGTAGCTCAGGAACTGTCTACATATATAACGGATTCAAATATGGGATAGAGAAACAGTTTTCACAGGTGAGCTTAATCTCTCCATTTTCACTTTTACCCTATAGCCTGCATCTTGCACAAGTATTTTAGTTGTAGTTTAATAAAAATATATTTTAATTATCTTTTTGCAGTATGGCCATCAAGGCCTGGATCTCAGATGATGCACAAGCATGAAAAAAGTTGTTGTGATGAAATTGCAATCCTCAGCAAATAATAATGCAATATTAAATCAGTGTGTAGCCAAGTAAAGAATAAAATTCCTTCCATAATGATGAATTGCTCAAAGACATAAAAAGGGATAAAATATGAACCTCACTTGTCATCGCTGATGATCCAAATGACCCGTTTCAGCTCATTTATGTCCTGATTTTTTTTTTTTATTCACAGAGAATCGCAGCCTCAGATTTCAGAATGAAACTTGTGCACTTTGGCCGGGCAGTGAGTGTCATGTCTGGCTCAGAAAAAGACAAGCGAACACTCATCAGTGTTGGGAGTGAAGGAGCCATAACTGTCTTTGAGTGAGTAGAGAAAATAGGATTGTAGGAATTAGGGGTGGAATGAAAAATTCACGGTATGACAGTTTTAGTATATCATAGTGTCTCCTACTACTTCACATTTTCTAAGAAGATGATATTAAATGCCATTTAAAACTGCAGTGGTTATTGATTGTTCTTTAAAAAGGAGGCTTCTCTGATTTACATTTGGCAGCAATAGTTATAAATTAAAATTTAAAGGAATAGCACAATGGTAATATTATAACTATTTCCGATTGTCATATCTTATTATATTATCATCATATCCCTAATAGTAAGTCACTGATTTAAACATAAATAAATAATATATATATTTATTAAGTATGGTACCATGTTCTGTCACTGAAAAATGAACATAACCAGTTATCTGATGCATTTGTTTGGTTATTTGCATTTATTACTCAAGAGATGCATAGTGAGAGAAAATACTCTGTGAATCTGATTGTTTTATATATATTTCACTTCTTAATAGGACACTTCCTGTTATCATTATTGAACCAAAAATAAAAGTTATTGAACTCATTACCCTTGATAAGCAGACCAAAGACGAAACAAGCAAATTTGAGATAAAACTCCAAATTTGCTTCAATACACCAAGAGGAGGAATCGACTGTAAGTAGTCATATCCAATCCTGTATGTATCAGCTTACGCCACTTTCTTCATTTATTAATTAACATTTATCATTATTTTTGTTCCTCACACTCCATCCTTTTAGCTGGTGAACTACTGATTGAGTACCAAATTGATTTGGACTCTGGTAAAGAAGATAAGCGACTGTTATACGTCAACACTCATGAAGGGAGAAACAACTTTACTCTGACAACAGACCGAACCTGCATCAATCCAATACTTCTGAAATATGTGGTAGGTTGATGTGAATCTCTTTGCCCTTGATTCCCAAGTGGAAAGACAAAATATATATATATATATATATATATATATATATAAAAGATGTTTAATTTTATCAGGTTGGTCATGATGCTTCTTATATCTGTTTGCAGGGCTGCTATGACTGTTTCTCACCTATCAAAATTAGGGTGAATTTTACATTACAACAAACCGCTGTATCCCCTGTGTGGGTTCTTGATGCATATAGTCCAAAAGAGGCCATAAAAGAGGTAATCATGTCAAAATATACATTAACTATGATGCAGAGGTGGTAAAAGTTTGTAGTCCTTCATCAGCTGTACAAGCAAAGTATTTCTGAAATCGTAGGCGGTGAAACCAGTTAATATCCAGAATTCTAAGATGTTTACCAATTTTTTTCCTCCTTCCTCACTTTATTGCTGCCCAAAGCAATAAACCCAAATGGTAAATATAACAAAACTGTTAGATTACAGTTTTCTCACTATGGAGATTTCCCCCTTAAACTCTACAGAACGTTACTTGATGGAATATGTGGTTTATTTGCAATATTACATTGACCGTTGGAGAGACAAGGGAAGAGTGTGTCAGGCTCACAACTGCTCGATCGCTGTGAAGTAGACATGCTAAGCAACCTCATTTAATTAACCTCTAGAAATCAGTTCATTTGGGTTTTTATGTGATAATCGGTTAACACAGAAGGAATTGTGGGATGCATATCATCGCTGTCCAAAGAAAAACATGTATCTCCAGCGTTTTTTTACTTTTTATCCTATATGGAATGTGGGCAGAAACCTCCGTCTACCCCACAGCAGTTAACATCTAAATGACCAATTAAAAGCTGATAAATCACACCGTGAATTTTGGATTTATTGTGTTTGATTAATGATAAAAAAAAGTGTTTTTTCGTGTTCCTGAAAAATTTGAATTTTGGAGATACATGTTTTTTATTGGACAGCGACGATATGTATCTATGTTTTCGCAAAAGGAAAGTCAGGTCTTGCAGACACACATTGCATTTGTTTGTGTACTAGACTAATGGGCATGGTCCAGAAGCTTTGCATATGGGCGACTTGTTATGCCAGTGTTGCAATGATAACAGTGATGTCATTAATGTTGTGTACCTTAATCTTAAAGTGTATTAAAGTATATACAGTATATCTGTATATATATTGTATATGGTATATACTGTATAGATAGATAGATAGATAGATAGATAGGGAGTCTTCATTTTCGTTTCAGACCAACTGCATGTCTCAAAAAGGATTAAAGAAATGCAAGACTTCTTACTTCTTATTTTTATTGATGGTTCAGATTGAGTTTGAAAAGGACTGCAAAGGACAAAACTGCAGGGCCAATATTTCATTGGCTGACTCAAAACTCAGGTGAGTCTGTCATTAAACTTGTGTCATAGACCAGTGTTCCCTATTCTAGTCCTGGAGCCCCCTTGAGTTGCACATTTTAGTGGTTTCTCTGTTCCCAAGGCGCCTGACTCATCTTATCACCTCACTGATGAGGCCTTCAGTTATCGCAAGTTAGCGCAAGTGTTAGCGCAAGTAAAACACTAAAATGTGTGGTGAAAAGAGCATCGATGACTCAGAAAAAATGGGCTATACAAAGGGACATCATATTACTTTTTCAATTACTGACTATTTTTCATTTCCATCTTTACAGCAATGACATTATAACAATTGGCTCCAGTCAAACCTTGGATATAAAGTTTAATCTTACAAACACTGGGGACAACTCTTATATTACCACTCTGACTCTGACTTATCCCGAAATACTACTTTCAAAGGTAAATCCCAATTATACATAAACTTATGGATTTTAAACTTCAAAAACACATCGATAGTGCTTCACTTCAGTAGAGTTTTATTTGGTTTTACAGAAAATTGAGAGTGGAATGTGCGAGGTGAAAAATACCGACCATCAAATAATGTGCAAACTTTTACATCCCATCTTCAAAACGGGTGCACAGGTATTAATCAAGCACGCTGCGGCAATACAGTCTGAATCTATAACTGACTTTATAAGATTTGAATTTCTAATAAGACTGCCATGTTTCTTTACTCTTCATTTGTTATTTGTCACTATAGACCAGAGTCGCTATCGCTTGGCAGCCTACTGACATAAAATCAGACTTGAGGACGGCTTCAATTGTTGCTACCTTAACAGGGTGGGCGCTTACTTTTGTATTTAAACTGAGAAAGATCCACTGTGTGTTGTATGTTCTACTCAGGTATTTTATTAATCTGTAATTATTTTCAGTGGAAATAATGGCACTGAGGAACTTGATTCGAGGAGGTATGATTTCACAGTGAAGAACGCCCTAGCAATTCAGCTTATTGGGTAAGCGTAGAAATGAAAGGGTAAAAAATGTAAAGAATATTTTTACTGTCAAATTTGCGTGCTTAATCATATTGTTTATAGGCAGCTTTTGTCATTTTTAACAGCACAGCCAAGCCAAACAGACTCAATATTACAGAGGGGGAGGAAAGCAAAGCCAAATTGCTGCATTTCTTTTTCAAGGTAAATGGTTTGGAAGCGATGAAGAACACTGTAACGTGTTGCAGTACTGAACAACAACAACGTTCATTTCTCCTGTAGGGCGATCACCTTTGACATTCAGAACTGACTTGCATTTGTCCGTCTTGTGTTTGCAGCTGCTGAGTGAAAACAAGTATCAGGTCAAAATAAATGTGACCGTAACAATAGCAAAGCATGCACATAAAACAGACGTGATCATCAAGAGCGTTGAACCAAAGGTACATACAGTCATGAAAGCCCTTGGACACACTGGTACAACTTGCAGCATGTGCATTCTAACATTAACTTGTGACATTACTGTTTTCTTATGGTTAGAACTGTACATGGCCCTCTGGTGGAAAGGTTGAGGTAAGGCACTTCTTCTTATCAAATCAATGATATATTTTGTGGGTACTGAATTTAATCACATCCAGTACGTCTTACTGTTCGTTTTTTGTTGTTGGGTCCGTAGAGCAACTACCAGATTGTATGTACGCTGACACACTTGCAAGATATTAACATCACGGCTCAAACCTATATCCATGACGTTCAGGTACAGTAGAAAACTGCCAGTCTATTCGTGGTGGCAATTCCTAGCTTTTTCAGGAGTGGAAATGTTTTTCTTGATTTATATTTTGCTTGTTGGCTATTATTAGTGATTATTAGAGACAAATCTCAGGCCTATTGGTTTAAAATATTTGCAATCTGAGATAATATGCTGGCCTCAAACACACCTGGTCTGATCAAGACCCCTTACCAACACACACCTTAGATAGTCACACACACCTCCTGACTATCACTGCAC
>JAOUQW010000047.1:7399483-7418166 GCA_028565825.1 Olivaichthys viedmensis | reverse complement strand
ACATGAGCTCGTGTTAAACACTAAACCAGTGCAAATGTCTTTCAATAAAAAAATAAATAAAAATAAATAAATCCTAAACGACATGCTTTAAAATCATTACTGATGCAAAAAAAATATATATATATATATATATATATATATATCTTCTTGGAATTTCCCCACATGTTGCTAGAGTTACCGGTCCAAGTCATGAGAAATGTCCTTGTATGGACTTCACGTTTTTATCGCTTGGCTTTTGACTGTAAACGTGTTTTAAAATGGCACACCACAAATAAATAAATAAATAAATAAATAATAATTTAATAATAATTTCAGTGGTGGCCCGTCATAGTGAAGACAGTCTGGTGTTTTTTTTTGGGGTTGTTATGCCGCCTTGGAGAAACTACATCTGCTCACCTCAACCAATTCTCGCTGCAGTCTCGCGCCAAGCCAACACTCGCGAGATCAAGAGGGAGAGTAAGTTAAGGAAACATGGCGATGTCTAATTTGTTAAAGGTAAGACACTGCAGCTCGATGGTTTCAAATTCTGCTTCGTTAGCCGAGGCTCTGTGTATTTGCTTTAAACGCAGCGCATTGTTTTCTCTCGCGCCTTGTGCATGAGCGTTTTGCTCGTGAACCAACCACTTTCAGCAGGTAGCTCACTAAAGACTGACTAGCCAAGCTATTTTGTTGGTTGAGGGGGAGCGAGAGAGCACATAAACACACCCTCCCTCCACCCGTATTCCGACAAATCTCGCATTGCTCTCTAGGATTGGCTAGTACTGCGCCGTCCTGCGCTACGATTGGCTAGTAGTTCTATTCCCAAGGACTGCTGGCCAATCCGAGCGCAGGAAGGTGGTGTTTGTCGGAATACGAGTGGGGAAAAAAAATAATGGCACACACACACACACACAACGCTAAAGCTAGCATGCAAGCTTAGTGTTGGTCCATTTTTTTAGCTTGTTAGCTAGCAAACACAGTAATATTATAATGGTGTCCATGCCACTCCAATAAAGCTCATTTCCGTCCGTCATGGGTTTTTATTTGTATGTGTGCCGTGAAGACCGGAATGCTAATTTTGAATTAAGTTGCATACGTTAGCTTGGATTGTAGGTAATCTCCGGCGGGTAGCTAGTTAGCTAGCGAAACGAGCTAGCTGATGTAGTGACCGGCCAGCAAGCCAACGTTAATTTTCACACAAACTCGTTTTTGTTTTTTTTCATGTACAGCGAGGCGACTTAACCGATATTAGGTCCGCATTAAATGTCATCTGTGTCCCAGTGTTCGGTAACGTTAGCTTGCTTGCTAACATCTGCAGGTTAGCGTAGCTAGCTAGCTAACGGCGTCGCTGGTCTTTACGTTTAGACGGGCGTCAAAAGTTCACCTGTAACGACGCTTTAGCATTTGGTCACCGGCTCCTCTGGGCTCACAGCTGTTCGTGAACTAGTTTGGTAAAGAACCCTGCACCCTAGACTAACCCAGTTAGAGTCAGCCTGTAGGTCAGTCAGCATGGGCAGCTGTCACGGAATTGACATTTGCATGTTATGCATGTGGCAGAACTTCCCAATGACTTGGAAGGGCGAATACACAGTCCATGCGTGGAGCTGGTTAAAGGGCTTGTTTACGGCCTGGGCCCACTAGTTGGCTCTCTGAGCATTTCAACTCATAACCTTGCTGTCACTAACGGAGAACCCGAAACCCTGAGCTCTCAGATCAGTTCTCGATTGTATATCTGCATGTAAGGGTTCTGCGCCGTTCTGATACTGGGTGTCGGTATCCGGGGCCAATACTGGCCTGATGCGCTGGATCAGAATCAGATTTCTTCCAGATGTTCTCCAATCCCAATCCCAACACGTGTGATGTCGACTGGCACAAGGCAGATCGTGCACGTGAACATGAGACACGAATTGTCATAGAAAGCCGGCTGCTATTACACCTGTCTGCATAACTTGGCAACGGAAGCTCGCAGAGAGCAGGCGCAGTTACTCGGCACTAATATATATATAGGTATTGTATTGAAAATGCACTTGGTGTATCCCTATTTACATGCCTTTCCTGGATAACCTAAATCTATCAATCATCAATTTGTAAGAAGGTGTAATTAGGGGAGTGTCTGCTCTCCACAAAGATTAATTGGAATGTGATACAATCTCCCATTTAACACTGAACGGGGCGCTTTACAAAAAGGGGGATCGACACACATCAGTCTGATTTTTTATATATATATAAAAAATGAGAGAAGACTTTATTGATCCCAGGTGGGAAATTTGTGTTACAGCAGCATACAAATAATATAAGACAATAGAAGTAAAAATATAAGAATAAAAATAATTAAGATATGATTTAAGAATATAAAATAAATACTTGTGCCGATAAATACTTATAAACAGAACTGTGCAAATATACATATGTACCTATTTACAGTAGTACATGAGTAATTATTAGTGCAAAAGTGATGGTGCAACTACGCTGATCTATATGAATAGTGCAAAAAAAGTCCTGGTAAACATTGAATAAAAAGGTGTGTGAAGTAATGTAATGTAAAAACAGTGTAATGACACTTTGAACAGGTTGAGGGACAGTCCCATGTGTTAATGTCAGACATATGAGCTAATGACAGTGTTGTACAGTCTGATGGCTGCAAGGAGAAAGGATCTGCGAAAGTGTTCCTTTCTACTGCTGCTTTCGTATATATATTATTTTTCAGTCCTATTTTTTTCTGTAGTGTGCATGTTAAGTCAATTAACTAGGCCATTTTGATCTTTCTCAATCCCCCTCTCTCAGAACAAAGGGTCCCTCCAGTTTGAGGACAAGTGGGATCTGATGCGCCCAATTGTCCTTAAGTTACTTCGCCAGGAATCCGTAACGAAGCAGCAGTGGTTCGATCTTTTTTCGTAAGATTGATTCATTAAATTCAACATTGATAATTTATGGCCTTACTCTTAAGTTTTGCCTGGAGCATTCGTCTCAGTGCTTCTTCTCTGCCACAGAGATGTTCATGCAGTCTGCCTATGGGATGACAAAGGACCAGCAAAGATCCACCAGGCTCTTAAGGAGGACATCTTAGATTTTATAAAGCAAGCCCAGGCGGTAAGGATGATTTTCAGACCATGCTTTTTATATCCGATTTGAGCAGAAAAGATTTTCTGCAGTCTGAACGATAAAAAACTTGATTCATGCTACATTTGTGTTGTTCTGAAGCTGCATTTCTGATCATGTGACTCAGTTTGAGCAGTCAAATCGAATTTTGTGGCGGGGGGTTTCATTTTTTTCCCCCCATTTGTTGCACGATGCTTCCTAACATCAGAAATTTGCAACAAGAACAACATCATAGGCTGCCTCCAAAACCATGTAGTACTGTACTAAATAGTATGTCAAATTAGTACACCAACAATCATGTCGTTACTACGGGGAGGACCCTGCCTAACCAGACGGGCCACATGCCGCCTTCTTCACTTTGTGTCGCTGCTGTCTGCGATCGGAACTGTGACTGGACGTTGACGTAAAACATAATCCATAGTGAAGTGACTTTTGCCTGCTCCGCACTACTCGGCACGCACACGCCTGCGTCGTTACTATAACAACCAATGTGAATATGCAACTCCAGTCTGAACAAACAAATCGGATTGCTGTGCTTTGTAAACAAAACCTCAGTTTGAGCTCTGTGAAACCAAGGCTTGTCTGAGTGTCCTGTGAGATTTCTAAGCTTTCGCCACAGTCTTCTTTTGAATAGCTAAATTGATCACTTGCAACCCAAAAGTGGTGCTCCAAATAATGTTCCCCGTTGGTTTGAATGATCTCTGCTAATTTTGACGGTTGCCTTAACGCCATGGTTTTCAGAGGGTGCTCAGTCACCAGGATGACACGGCCCTCCTCAAGGCTTACATTGTGGAGTGGAGGAAGTTCTTCACACAGTGTGACATCCTGCCTAAGCCGTTTTGCCAGCTTGAGATCACCCTGATGGGCAAGCAAGGCAGCAACAAGAAGTCCAACGTGGAGGACAGCATAGTGCGGAAGGTGAGCAGGGAGAAAAAGAGTGGGAGCAGTCAGCTCTTTGTTAAGCTTGAGTCATGGTCTAAGCAAGCGGCGCGTGCGATGTGACCTTTGTTCTCTCTCCTCTCTCAATCCCTAGCTGATGTTGGACACT
This sequence comes from Olivaichthys viedmensis, assembly GCA_028565825.1. Lineage (NCBI taxonomy): Eukaryota > Metazoa > Chordata > Actinopteri > Siluriformes > Diplomystidae > Olivaichthys > Olivaichthys viedmensis. The sequence continues at coordinate 7,414,040 of JAOUQW010000047.1, read as the reverse complement.
TGGAACGAATCCATTTTTTCTAACATCAAGAACAGACTGCAGGATAGTGCAATGAAATTGGTCCATGCTGAAAGACTTGGAGAGGCTTTTGACTCTCAGCTGGTCATTGGGGTGCGCGAGTCCTATGGTGAGACGAAAGCATTCGAAAATTCTGCGTTTGTTGTGCTGGACGTTATTTAACGCTGGAGGTGCTTCATATTTAATATTTAATCGTGGAGTTTTCATAGGATTTAGGTCAAGTCTGTACTTTGAAAAGGTGTCATTAAATGCTATTATATTTGGATTGCAGTAGAGACAGCATACATATGAGTACAGACTCGAAATGAAGGTCTCTAATGTAACCTTTTTGCAGTGAACCTGTGTTCCAACCCTGATGATAAGCTGCAGATTTACAGGGATAACTTTGAGAAGGCCTACCTGGACTCCACTGAGAGGTTCTACAGGACACAGGCGCCTTCCTACCTGCAGCAAAATGGAGTACAAAACTACATGAAATATGTACGTGTTTTACATGTTGATCAGGGTGCGGGTTATAATTCTATGTGGAAATTTCATTGTAAATAGTGAATCCATTATGCTGCTTTTCCACCGAACAGAGCAGCTCGCCACGGCTCTGTAACAAATCCGAACCCAGGGTTATCTGTATTCTGGCTGAGCGCGTGTGTCGGTTTCCCATCACATAATTCTACCCGTGAAAGTAGGAGGAGGTTTTTTTGGTGGTGACTTGATAGGCACGAGTGGTAAAATACTAGAGGAAATAAAAAATAAAAAAATAAACTTTTTGAAACCATGCATATCTCATTCGATGTTAAAATGTGTGTGGCGCTGTCGTGTGTCTCTCTCTAGAGTGAACGAGTAAGCACGAGACGCAGCGAGTTTGTTTTAATGGCGGCCCGCGCACCCGAACGCACATCTTTAGTGAGAATACAGAAAGGCACGCTCACACAAGGAGTCGTGTGCAAATCTCATTCTACACAAAGCATGAGGGCACTAGGTAGGGCGTTCAGCTCCATTATGTTATACCCTATGGAGGGCACAAACAAAGTGAATAGGAAGTCATTTGGAATTTGCGCAAACTAAAAGATGCCAGATTGACTGGATCTGTCTAAATAGCGATGAGAAGGTGAATAAAAATGAGTCCGAAACATGAAATTGCTGTTTAAAAATGTGATGTTTCCTTTTAAATCCGCCAGAAAAAGTACTTTTGAAAAGAGTGAGAAACGTTGGCAGACAGTCGCTACACTACTGAAGAGTTTTGGGTAACCACACTTGGCACGGGTACTTGGAAATGGCGACAACGTGGAGGATTATGGGTAATTTGCAGAGCCGAGCCGCACCATCTGGTGGAAAAACGCCATTAGTTCACCACTAAGATTAATTGACCCTTTGGCAAGCGCCCCCCTCTTGGTTACAGTTGCTGTGTCTTTCTTTTTTTTAAGGGTAGATAATTTACCACATTACATTTTTTTATAACTCTCTGAATTCTGAAATGTGATTTTTACGTAGTTCCTCCTTTGTGCTTGGATCAGATTTATTACCACAGCACCAGGTTCACATAATTGCATTGAAAACAGAAACATTCTCAGTTCTTCCACATAAATATTATTTGACGGTACGTTGTATGAACTTCACAAACCCTGGCTAGCTAGCTAACGTAAGGGATGATACTAGCAGTTAACAGGCTGGCTAACTAGCTGTGTGCTAATGTTACCTACAATACAGTTGCACAGTAGCAGCAAGCAATGTCGGTAAACGCAAGTCCATGACTGAACTTGACATACTCTACATAAACAATTCCCTAATTTTGATGAACAAATGCCCTCTCTTCAGATTTCAACATGTCGGACTGTATTCCCTTTTTGGCTTCATAGTAATTTGTCTTCGGTGTAGGAAATGGGCTAAATTTTACACCCCCTTCAGAACCTTTGGGATAATGGCTATCCGATTTACACCACGCACGATATTGTGTGGCAATATTTCAGTCCTGTGAAGTTCTAAAAGCTTGTCAGAGGTGTCCATGCCTTTTACAGTTGCTAAGCTACGATTGGTCAATTGCTATTTAGGGGCGGGGTTTAGCGAAAGGTTTTTTGCTTTTACTTCTATCGTCATGCCTGAGATTGTATCTCTTTTATGTCTTTTCATGTTCGGTGTCATGTTTTGTGAACTGCAGGCAGACGCTAAGTTAAGGGAGGAAGAGAAGCGTGCCCTACGCTATTTGGAGACACGGCGTGAATGTAACTCTGTTCAAGCAGTGAGTATTTTGTTTGTGTCATCCATTGCATCTTTTCACCTCTTCTGACTGTGATTCTGGGCTGTCAGGATAACTAGTGAAAGTTCGAGTTTTTCTCTTTCTGTCCTCAGATTCTGTTGAATTATTTTCCATGACATCAGTGTATTATTGTAAACTGCATCACATGACCATTTAGTATCACTGATTGAGACATGACCTTTCTTCTAGCTTATGGAATGCTGTGTAAATGCACTGGTGACGTCATTCAAAGAAACCATATTGGCAGAATGTCCAGGCATGATTAAACGCAACGAGACTGACAGTGAGTATCAGAGCAGCTGGTGAACTTCATTTTGCGTTTTTGCGTTTGAGGATTAGCCTTGCTGTTGCTGTAATGTGTAAAATGTCGTCTACAACTGCAGAGCTGCACCTGATGTTCTCACTGATGGATAAAGTGCCCAGTGGAATTGAGCCCATGCTTAAGGATCTGGAGGAACACATAATCAGTGCTGGCCTGGCCGACATGGTTGCTGCTGCCGAGACCATCACAACTGTGAGTGAAGAACAAAACATTTAAAATATTGAAGCCAAATTGGAGGTTTTAATGTTTTGTATAGTTTTTCGCCTTCTTCCTCGTGGGTGTAAATGAACACAAAATGAATAATAATCACCCGTCAGAGCACGTCAGTTGTACACGTTGGGGTCGCATGAAAGCAGTGTTGATTTCGTGAATGTAATTACTGACAAAAACGCTGAACGCTTTCTAAATTTTGTTAACAATACGAAAACGAGTAAAAAAAATCTGCGGTGAAACCAAAACGCTTTTCATTTGAATCATCATGGACATAAGTACCTTTTGTAAAGTCATTATTAATGCTCTAAAAACTCTCCATAAAGTTAGCACCTCATAGGGTGGGGAAAACAAAAGTGCTTCTGTTCGTTTCTGCTGTGTTTGTACTGTAAACGCACAGATTGTGCTGGGACTGTGTTTGAATGTTGTTGTTTTTTAAACATTGTTTGAATGTTTTTTTAAATTATATTTTATGACCTGTGATGTCTTTGTCTTTTATGTCTCAGCCTACAAATGCTGATCAGGCTGAGACATAAAACAGCACAAATGTGGCTTCTGCAGCAAAAACGTAGCACAGTTTAGTTCCACAGTAACCTGTGATTTTGTATGGCACGAATGTAGCGTAAAAGTGAGTCACTATGACATCAAAAATAAACAGAAACTGTGAAAATGAACTCCTATTTCTATGTTCAGGACTCTGAGAAGTATGTGGAGCAGCTTCTCACTCTGTTCAACCGCTTTAGTAAACTTGTGAAGGAGGCATTCCAGGATGATCCTCGATTCCTCACAGCCAGAGACAAAGTGAGTGCACTGCAGCGTCTGTTTTTTGGGCATGATTAGATTATGACTCATGACTGCAGACCCTTGTACTAATCACTTTAATGGCGGACATTTATCGAATGATGATGGTCAAAAGTGTAATGATAACTGGAACAGATGAATTAACATCCTATTCCCTCTCCTAGGCGTACAAAGCAGTTGTGAATGATGCCACAATATTTAAGTTGGAGCTACCCATGAAGCAGAAGGGGTGAGCGAGCAAATGCAGCTGTGTGGTTCCTGTTCTCATATGCTGTTTTATTCAGGAACTTCTTCATTATTAGATTGCTGGCTCCTTCTTTACTCCACGTTAACAGTCTGTAATCTGTTTGTTTAGTAACTCGGCTCTGTGCATGCTCATGCTCATGCTTATGCTTGTATGCAGAGTGGGCCTCAAAACGCAACCCGAGTCCAAGTGTCCAGAGCTGCTAGCAAACTACTGTGACATGCTGCTGAGAAAGACACCACTCAGCAAGAAGCTCACCTCCGAGGAGATCGAGCTGAAGTTAAAAGAAGTGGTAATGGCCTCTAAAAGCATGCCGAGCCCCCGCACAGTAAAAACATCTCTTTACTGAGAAAGTCAAACTTAAAGCTTTCCTTTGTGTTGTAGCTGCTGGTGCTAAAATACGTCCAGAATAAGGACGTGTTTATGAGGTACCATAAAGCCCACCTCACAAGGAGGTTGATCCTGGACATCTCAGCTGACAGCGAAATCGAGGAGAACATGGTCGAGTGGCTAAGGGTAGGAATAGGGCTGGGACGATGCTCGTGTCTTTATTTAGCTCTATGATGATGGGTCAGATTTGCACAATTGAGATGGCTCCTCAGCATCAATTTTCATTTATTAGAAGGTTTTATCGAAAAAATGCTTTTTCCTTCTTATTCTGCAGGAAGTTGGTATGCCGGCTGACTATGTCAACAAGCTAGCTAGAATGTTCCAGGATATTAAAGTCTCTGAGGATCTAAACCAGGTCTTCAAAGAGATGCATAAACACAACAAGCTCGCTTTACCAGGTGACGCTTAAAAGCACAGGCTTTTAATACGTGCTCACATCTAAACCCAAATAAGGCTGTTCCTCATGCTGTTCTGTGTTCTGTGGTGCAGCGGACTCCGTAAATATAAAGATCCTGAATGCTGGCGCGTGGTCTCGCAGCTCAGAGAAGGTCTTTGTTTCACTTCCCACTGAGCTGGAAGACCTCATTCCTGAAGTTGAAGACTTTTACAAGAAGAATCACAGTGGCAGAAAGCTCCACTGGCACCACCTTATGTCCAACGGCATTGTGAGTTGGGATTCTGCCGTTCTCTTTTGTTCCGCCTTAGAACGGCACTTGCGCGTTACTACAGCGTCTTTATTCGTTCCACAGATCACGTTTAAGAATGAAGTGGGTCAGTATGACTTGGAGGTCACAACCTTCCAGCTGGCAGTTCTTTTCGCCTGGAACCAAAGACCCAGGGAGAAGATCAGCTTTGAGAACCTGAAGCTTGCCACCGAGCTACCTGATGCCGAGCTGAGACGCACACTCTGGGTGAGGGGTGAACATGCAAAGCACAGTGAAGGCCTGGAGAACTTTCCAGACTAGGTCGTTTGGGGGGGGTTCCCTCAATTCTACATATATATACTGTAATGAGGTTTGAAGCAGAATATAGTGCATGTAAGAAGTATTGTCATTATGTGACACAAGATTGCATGAGACCGTTAAATAAGTGACCGCATTAACCAGGTAATGGATGTGCAAATTATACAGTGCATTCAAAAAAGGATTCAGACCCCTTCTCCTTTTCCTCATTTTGGTACGTTATAGCCGTAGACTAAAATGGAATAAATTCATTTTTTCCCCTCATCAATCTGCAAAACATGCTCCTTAATGAAAAAGCATAAACAGGTTGTCACACAGTTTTGTAAATGTATTGGGGAATTAAAAACTGAAATATCGCATTTACAGAAGTATTCACAACCTTTTGCTATGACACTGGAAATTGAGCTCACTGATCATTCTTGAGATGTTGAATCAAGTTGTAGAAAGTTCGCCTGTGATAAATTCAGTTGATTGGACATGATTTGGAAAGGCACACCTCTGTCTATATCTAAGGCCTAGTCCACAATAACACGGGTAAATCTGAAAATTGTTCTCCGTTTTGCCTTTCCATCCACACTGGAAATGATGATCGTCATGTGAGCTCCACAATTCGAAGATAGCGGAACCCATTGCAATGCTGTTTTCTGTATTCGGTATTTTAATTTCATGTTTGGCTGCTGCTATAGTATACAAGCAACGCTGTGGCGTGCAAGAAAGCGTGTTTTATGACTGCAGCATCAAGACAAACGAAAATGTTGGACATTATGTATAGGTCATGGGTCAGACACCCAGTGCACATGCCCAGCATGCAGTTTTCTATCGTTTTTGCATTTGATTGTGGACGGGAAACTTTGGGGAAATTTTTTAGTGTGGACTAGGCCCAAGTCCCACAGCTGCACATCAGAACAAAATACAAGCCATGAGGTAAAAGGAATAGTCCGTAGACCTCCGAGACAGGATTGTGTCGAGGCATAGATCTGGGGAGGGGAACCAAAGACTTTCTGCAGCTTTAAAGGTCCTGAAGAACAAAGTGGCTTCCATCATTCTTAAATGGAAAAAGTTCAAAACACGGATGTTTTCTAGGGCTGGCCGCCCAGACCAAAATAAATAGGGGTGAAGGGCTTTAGTCATGGAAGTGACCAAGAACTCGAAAGTCACTCTGACGGAAGTCCAGAGGTCCTGTGAGGAGATGGAAAAACCTGTCAGAAGGACAGCCATCTCTTCAGCACTCCACCAATCGGGCCTTTCGGAAGCACGCTTTTAAATGGTACGTGACCGCTTGCTTGGAGTTTGCCAAAAGACACCTAAATGGCCATGAGAAACAAGATTCTCTGGTCTAATAAAACCAAAATTAAAGCATTCCATCTGAAGGAAACCAGGCTTCTCACCTGACCAATTCTATCCCTACGGTGAAGCACGGTGGCGGCAGCATCGTGCCATGGGGATGTTTTTTTTTTTATAGCAGCAGGGACTGGGAAGGTTGTCAGGATCAAGAAGGAAGATTCCCAGACTTGAACGCGATTGAACATCTAAAAATAGCGGTACAGCGAAGATCCCCAAATCCAGGTGTGCCAAGCTTGTAGCATCATACCAAAGATGACGTGAGGCTGTAATCACTGTCAAAATGCCTTAAAGCACTGAGTGAAGAGTCTGAATACCTGTGTAAATGTGATATTTCAGTTTTTATTGCTTTTAAATTTACAAAACTTTGTGAAAACCTTTGTGTTTTTGTATTTTTATTTATTATTTCTTTCATTATGGACTACTTTTTGTAGATTGATGAGGGGGAAAAAAACTTCAATTTTAGAGTAACATGAAAACATGAAAGGGTCTGAATGCACTGTACATCTAAGGCACAGTGGTCAATATGTAGCAGTAAGATCCAGCTCTTTAAATGTCCAATATTGGCACAACAGTTTGCGAATTCCAATCTCAACGATGCCGCAGCCATCCGTGGCCTTCTCTCTCCCCTGTCGATTAGAGCGACTCTAGCCAATAGTGGGCGTCTGTGAGCTCATGTATACAGAGGAGGGCAGATGGCGCTTTCCTCTAAGTGTGTTCGGCTGCCCTGTGACGTTGCATGAGCAGCAGTTCGAAAAGATGCCGTAGTTGGCTTTATGTGTCTCGGCGGGAGCATGTGTTCGCCCTCATCATCCTCCGGTTGGTAGCTGCAGTGCGTTAGGGGAGAACTAGCTAGTGGGAAATGACCAAATTGGGATAAAAATGGGATAAAAATAAATAAATGTCCCCTATACAAAGCATTGTCAAGTTCTCAAGTCGTGTACATACATGCTGTTTTAGTTCTCTAAGACCTGATTATATATGCCACATTGACTTTTACTCTCTCTCTCTCTCTCTCTTTAGTCTCTTGTTGCCTTTCCAAAACTCAAACGGCAGGTGCTGTCATATGAACCTCAAGTGAGCTCTCCCAAAGACTTCACTGATAGTACCTTGTTCTTCGTTAACCAGGAGTTCTCCTTGATGTGTGTATCTCCCTTTTGATTTATTTAAATTAATTGACGTGTTCTTCTGAACTGTTTTCATGTTTTACATGGATTAATTTCTCCTGGTGCTACATTGTCCGCTCTTTTGCTCATCAGAAAAAACTCCAAGGTGCAGAAGAGGGGAAAGATTAACCTGATTGGCCGTCTACAGTTGACTACAGAGCGAATGAGGGAGGAGGAGAACGAAGGCATTGTTCAACTAAGAATATTAAGAACACAGGTGTGTAATCATTTGGGAGGGGAAATGGCATGTATCAAAACTGCTGGAATTTGATCATGCTGGTTCATATACTATGAGCTACTGGTTGTTGTTGTTTTTTAAAGAGAGGAAAGGATTCCCCCTTTATTTTATTTTATAAGAACTATTTTTTTTCCTCCTTTTTCTCCCTTTTAATGTTGTAGGAGGCCATCATTCAGATTATGAAGATGCGAAAGAAGATAACTAATGCCCAGCTGCAGACTGAGCTGGTGGAGATTCTGAAGAACATGTTCCTTCCCCAGAAGAAGATGATCAAGGAGCAGATTGAGTGGCTCATTGAGCACAAGTACATCAAGCGTGACGAGTCAGACATTAACACCTTCATCTACATGGCATAGCGCCGAGGTTTATGCTGGAAATGCTTATCGTTCCAATCAAGACGAAGATGGAGAACATGCAGCAGTTCGGCAGTGAGAGAGGAGTGCTGACGCACAGAGAAACCAAGCTGGCTGCTGATCTTCTCGTGGAGTGATGGGCCTGTTTTACACGACAGTCGCACACCAGAATAGCTTGTTTTCAAGAAAAATCCCTGCCTTACCTTAGAAACCTTAAGATGAGGATGGGAGATTTCAAAGGAAAAACAAAACAAAAAAAATGAACTCTATTTTTGCCAACTGGTAGTCAGTATGCATGGTGGGTGGTTTGCCTTTTTTTGTGAGTGTCGACATCTCCAACAGCATGCTGTCAGTGGGAATGTCTGTCATCTGAGGACTGTGTGTGTGTGTGTGTGTGTGTGTGTGTGTGTGTCTCCTTGTCTGGACCAGGCTGTGTCCACTCTTCTCCTCTCCAACTTGGCTCTCAGCCTGGCCCAAAAGCTCACACTGCAGCCACATTTGAAGCTCGCTCACCAGGATGGTGGACTGGAGCGTTAGCACTTTATGCATTCTGCCACACTATGCCAACATGGCTGTGTTCCCGTCATCTGTTCTGTGTTGCTTTGTTTTCTTTCTTCTTTTGAGAACATTTTAAACTCGGACAGTTGATCGAGACGGTGTGCTATGCTGCAAGACGGCCATCCTGATGCCACAGAGACTTTCCCGTTACTTTCCCCTTATTCGTATGTACTCTGGCCTACAGAGTGTCAGATGTTACAATGTGATCCAGTGTACAATCTGCCTTCACTCCAGCTGTAGGGTGTTGGTGTTTAGTTAGGCATCTTTAGGCCGTGTTTGTTCCGTTATCAGAGTCGCAGAGAAGACCGTTACTCCTAATACGTTGAGCTTTTGAGGGACGTAGTGGTTGGTTAGTCAGTAAATTGGAGGCTCAGTGGGGCAGCCGAGTTATTTTAAGAGTGTGTCGTACTGATGTTAGTTACCCGACTGTTGTTGGAACGGTTTGAATGCTTGAAGAGGCTTTCCATACCGAGCAGTTTATTCCCTCACGCATTGCCAAAGTACAGCATGGAACGATCGATATTACCATGACACAGAAATGATAAAGAGACTATTTCGTACTATATATATTTCACTTTTACTCCCTTATTTAGGATCAGTTCCCTCTGACAGATGTCATTACACGTTTTTACAGCACAGCCTCATCACATTAACAAATTTGAGCAATGTATCAGTGGTGGTGTTTTCCATCGTCATCACTTGTGTGAGATTTGTGTGACATTGCTACAATTGATTAAAAATTCATACAAAGTATGTTCTTGCTTATATCTGCACAGCCTATTTAGAACGTTTCACGCCATCCATTCGTTGGGTAAGACATTTATCTGCTGACCCACAGCAGCAAGTGATTTAAAGGGCATGTGATGAGAAATGAAATGAAATATTACATGAAGCACCTTTGAGCCACCCACCATGTTTTACATAGTCGCCTTTCTGAAAGACTACCATATCTCTCTTTTTCAAGCATACGATGATAAATAAAGATAAACTACGTGTAGGTTTAAATGGGTTACATAATGTTTTTTTTGTTTTTTTTGCATTTCAATTTCATTTCCTATTCGTTATAAGATCCCTGCGAGCCTCATGAATCAACGTAGTCCTCGGTATCATTACAATGTTAACAGACCAGACAGGAAATGCTGATGCGGATACAGTTATGAGACAATTCGCTTCATCAATAACCACAACAGACTTTTCAGTAATCCTACATGAAACTCCTTTATAGCAGTGTTTGGAAGGCCAGTGAACATTTTGGTTGTCTAGTTTATTTATTCATAATTTAAACGTGTTCAATGTGAGTGGGAGAGCATGAGTAGGTGTGTGTGTATATGTGCATTAATTGAATGATGGTCCTTTAACTATGGGAACATGTTGGTATTCTGTTTCAATTTTGAATTCATAAATTGCAGATGACATTTGCAGTGTCTCCTCAGTTTTTGACTGGTGTGTCATTTTTTTTGAGGTTGGATTTGTTTTTTGTTGTTGTTTTTGGTTCTTGCACTATGAATTGGCTGAATTTGGCATACACGGTTTGCATTAAATAGAGTGACACAATAGGAAGATGTTTTAAATTTGTCTAAACTACCTAATGAAGGAATGGTTTATTAAATGTCTGAACTATTTTTGCAAGCACATTTACGACGTTCAAATTAGATGGAAATGTATTTGAAATGAGCAATAATCAAGCAAATAAGCACTACCCAAGCAAATATGACATCAAAAGGCTTGACGAAAGTGGCTCGTGTAGCACATGGGGAGTGCCGCAGTCATATATCAATGACAAGAACGTCGTGTTTTATGTGGAACGCCGAGTCGTATCAAACTGGAAGACGAGCAGCAGGAGGTTGAACTCCTGTTGTGTTATTTGTGCTGGGACGTTCCAGTATTGGCTGCCCCACTGTTATCCTATGGGTCACAAATTACAAAACACAGTAGCTTGAAGTAGCTTCAGTTGTTCTTGCAGTTTTACCCCCAAGTCCACAAAAAAAAGAAGACTCTTTATCCAAACCTGGCACTGGTTTTCAGCCCCTTTATTTTGTAAGAGTTTTCTCTCTGGCCGTTTGTGTTTTTCCTCTGTCCACTTTTCACACTCTTCCCAAAAGCTGTTACTTTATCCACACTTGAAAAGGCTGCAGTGAAGCATATAATCAGTATTCATTTTTCGCTTCTGTCTCACGAGTTGAATAGAGTTGAATAAACAGTTTTCAGTGTTAATTTCTAAGTGAGTGAGTAAAGTTCTGCACTTGACCATTTTTTTTGTTTCTTTAGGAAACGAGGGCAAGAAATTAGGTATGCTGCACCAATGTGACGAATAAAAAGATGAATTTAATCATTAAATATGTGCATTTACTCTGCCTAGAATCATCTACATATACTTTAGGAAGTGCAGGACCTGACAGCTGTAAACTTGAACACTTGGGTTTTTCAATCCCACACCGAATTCAAGTGAATGTGTGCCACTATGTGCAGTGAGCGTGTGGAGCTGTGGGACGATCGAATGGACGTTCATCGTGCAGTCTTGAGTGAACTGGTTTGGTGTACTCTATACATTTATTTCTCTTCAAATGAGTTTCTTTTTTATGTTGTATAATTTATTTCCTTGCAAAATAAAGATGTCTTTTAAAGGAGGATGGTGTGGCTTTGACTCCAGCTGTCACAATTGAATACACTACATCCTTTTACCCTACCTGCTAAAAGAAAGCACATGAGGAAATTTCCTATCCTTTTTATTCTTTTAGCATGACTTCACATCTAAGAATGCATACCACACAACTTCCATGAACCTCGTCAAGACATGTGTCCGTTTTATTATTCAGAATATCCAGACAATCACATCTGGAGGTGACGGTATCATAGCTGTTCAACTCGATATCACAGTTTTCAGTACATCATGGTGTCAGCTTACAACTTACAAGTTGTTTTTTTTCCCTAATAGGACATTAAATGATATAAAACACTGCAATGGCAGGGCAAGCTTTTTATTTTGAATTTTTAAATCAACTCCTTAAGGTGGAACGCTTGGAGCCTTCAATGGTTTATCAAAACAATGAAGAAATACAGTTATTCTCTGATTTTCACCTGGGTTGTTTGTTCTTTAATATGTAGACTTCCCTATTTTAAAGAATCATGTGGCATGTTTAATATGACATGCTGCACCTGGAAACTGTTTTTGTAAGCACATCATTATGTGTACTAGGATAGTACAATATTTATGGGATAAATATGTTTGACTTCTTTATCACGATGTAGCAGGACATCGTCCCATCTCTAATGTGAATGTTCTGAAGGCAATCAAGCATCGAATTAAAAATGGAGTAGTCATGGTTCAGTCTATGCACACAAACTCGTGTTAGAAAGCAAAGGGGCAGTAAAATAAGTACACAAAATGTAAAGGATAAGTAAAAATGGAGCAACAACGCAATTGTTGCATTTAAAAGAAATGACTATTAGACTTGCTGTTGAGTACTAAAATGTCCTTTGCCTGTGACTAGCAGTTGACTTCATGATATTTATTTCAAATTAGGCATTTTTAACCTTTCTTGAGGCATTTATATATAAAAATGTATTCTTTGTGAGGACACGTTTATTACATATATTGTGATTTGCTATGTTATATGACTAAAACATAGAAAAGAAAGTAATGAAACAGCAAACCAGTGGGAAACCTGAAGTCATCCTGTTGTTTCCCCCTGAAGTGTTGTTTTCAATGATTACGGACCACTTTTTTGTTCTTTTAATATATTTATTCATTTTTTAAACCTTCTTTAAAAAGGCCTCATTTCACTCAAGGCTGTTTATAAATCGTCGTACTCCTCAGTGGCTGACATGTGAACCTGTACATTGGATACACGATAATCAGTCAATTGTAAATAAAAGATTTAGGCTGAAAATCAATGCCTTCAGAATTTTTGGAGAAAAAACTTGCTCCTCCAGCTTGCTTCAGTTGTAAGTAAATCCTACACCAGCCATTCTCACCACAAGGGCATGGGCCACTTTGCTGTACCTACACAGTGCTGAACACCTCGACTGCAGATTTAAAGCAGTCTTGTTGCACTATCGTACAGCAGATGACATTTCCTGCCTATTGAGTCTTCAGCACCATGCAGAAGGCAGAGTATGTAGAACTGCTTGATCCATTCTTAAACAAAAGATACAGGGGCCAAACATTTTGGCCTGCCCTTGCTCTTTAGTACATGAATGGGGCAACATTAATATTCTTACTGTATAATTAGATGGATGATTCCAAATCAATCATTTCAAATCAATGATGGGGGAGAAATCCTGCTGCCTTTTATTTTATTTTATATATCTATGAAAAATCTATATCTACTTCTATATCTATATCTATATCTATTTATTGGTATATAGTTAGTTAGATGCCAGACTGGGAAATTAAAACACAAGTGCAGGCAGAAAAGGTCAATACCTTTTCTGCCTTTATAGACTCCACCCAAGTTTGAGCCAATGATATATGAGTAATTTGCATCCAGTGGACAATAATGCCTTGCGGTGTTTATATCTAATTCTTTTCGTTTTATGTCAATTTTCTTTATCGATTGTTGCACTATGCCATACATATCCTTATAGTAATAACTGTAGTATCTAGTATAAGTTCTATATAATTTTTTTTTTTTAATAATCTACCATCATCGCGACAACTATTAGTTTATTGTGGTATATATATCTGTGTCCATAGTAAGCTAAGATGCCCGGATGAACCTCGGTGGTCCGGGGTGCAGGCTTCAAACCTGTAGCTGCTTAGCGGCAGAGTGGTTCAATTCCACCTTTCGGGCGGAACCGACTCTCCTCTGTGTGTTAATGTTGTGCACGAGAGGCATAACTATTTAGTAAAACATTATGCAGTTTAAGCACGTTAAAGTATTTTTCCATAATAAGTACATTTCTTATGACTACCTGGGAAATTAACCAAACGCAGTGCAACACACTTCCCAGAGCCAATCACAATGGCTTGTCTGCCTTACGTCACCGGAAGCGGACGCGTGTGCCCTTGACAGACATGTGCGTTCCAAGCCGATGTTAGCTGGCTCTCTAACACCAAACATAAACTTGGGCCGCGTTTCTTCGGGTACGTCTGTTCTGCAATTTCGGTAGTTGCTTTGGACAAAAATCCGACCGTGTTGCGAAATCTGGCAACGCGACTGTTTAGATTATTAACGCGCTGTTTTTGTTTGTTTGTTTGTTTGTTTGTTCCCTCAAATAAGCAGCTCAGCGGCATTGGGTGAGCGGTGACGTCATGCTTTAATGACGACTATTTTATCTTTGTACGGTACTCGTGTAGATAGAAGCCAATCCTGCTTTATTATATTTTATTTGTTAAACCACGTCTTACAACTAACCCGCAAACGAATAGGCATGCTTTTTCATTCAAATCTAGAACCAGGTGATCAGATTGGTGTGATAGTACAAACCAGACTGTATATGACTGTAGACTGTATATGACTGTAGACTGTATATGATATGACTGTGTAGACTGTATATGACTGTAGACTGTATATGACTGTAGACTGTATATGACTGTGGACTGTATATGACTGTAGACTGTATATGACTGTGTAGACTGTATATGACTGTAGACTGTATATGACTGTAGACTGTATATGACTGTATATGACTGTGTAGACTGTATATGACTGTAGACTGTATATGACTGTAGACTGTATATGACTGTGGACTGTATATGAC
>JAOUQW010000047.1:7385172-7397901 GCA_028565825.1 Olivaichthys viedmensis | reverse complement strand
CTCTCTCTCAGTGAACAAAGCTTTATGTATTGGTCTTCTGATGGTGTGCTCACTTTTGCTCTGCCTGATCGTGCTTTGGATACAACTGATCCAGTTTCGGCAAAAAGTTTTAGAGTGACATACAGTGGCGATAAAAAAAATCCCAGATTTTCAATGTGGTCTCAGACTTTTGGACTTCACTGTATTTACTTGAAATCCACGTTTTTATGTTTAGAAGGTTCATTTTCAAACCTCTTTGTAGACAGACGTGTCCCTGATATTCCCGCAGTACTGTCAAAGTTGAGCTCCATTAATTACAATTTATTTGGTAATGTGCACATTACCCTTTAAAAAAAAGTGTGTTCTCTTGGTTTGTCTATAAATGCTCCTACGTACCATTTGTCTGCAGCTCTCTGCAAGAGTGAAGAAGACGTGGAAGCCTCAGCTCTTCAAGAAGGAGCTATACAGTGAAATCCTTGACCAAAAGTTCAACATCACGGTCACAACTCGCACGCTGGATCTTATCGATGCCGCTTACGGCTTTGACTTCTACATTCTGAAGGTGACGGCAGATCAACTTGTGTCTGGTTCATTTGTTGTATGAGTGCACACTGACGGTATGGATGTCATCAACTTTCCCTGTTCACTTAATCATGTAGTGAACTAATCAGATCAATTAGACCAAAAGCTTCTTCAAATCATGTCACGCGTACTTAATGTTGGTTTTTGGCTCAGACACCAAAGCAGGACTTAAACTCCAAGTTTGGCGTGGACCTGAAACGCGCCATGCTCCTCCGGTTAGCACGGAGAGAAGCGGAGCTCTACCCAGACGATCCAGCTCAAAGGGAGAAGATCTACACCAAGTACAAGGTACACAGTTCACAAAAGCTTCACTTATTAAAATACATGTCGGACTCCTGTTGGATGTGTAATGTAACTGGATAGCGGATGCTTTCCTGTGTGTCTGTTGTGTCCTTCGGCTTGCACGTCATGGCGAGACAGCAGTTTGAGGTTCCAGCTGAGGAGGCTGAGTGGGTCGGCCTGAGCATGGAGGAGGCAGTCGAGAAACAGAGACTCCTAGAACACAAGGTGACGTGATGCACAGTTTTTGTGAACAACATTTTGTTGAGAACATTAATGCTCATGTTAAATCAGTTATCTTTACATTCTATCCCGGAAATCGACACTACACACAGCTCTCTGAAATGTCTCTGACCGTCTGTTCAGTCCACATTGAGCCCTCAGCTACAATAACCAATACTGGCTGATACTAAATTTACTCAGTAACATATTCTGTTAAAATACATAAAAAGAGGAACTTTTAGAATACATCTTGAAAAGGCACACGTGAAACACCTGTGCTGGATTGAAATGGTCGGCATTTGGGACTGTTTAGCAAAGTTATCTTACAACATACACAACTGTCACCCTTGGCAAGAGCTTCATACACGTTTTTAAAGTTTTCAACCAGACTTGCAACTCCCAGCTTCGATTTTACAGATCATAAGAATGAATTTCACTGGCACACTTTTTTCTAAATGTATCGTAAATCACTGTGATTTGGCTTATGGATATGAATTATAGTCTGTTTTTCGACGTTCTAGCATTTGTCCGATAAGGCTGCCCCTATCAAAATATTCAAAACGTACAATTAATTATTGTTATTAATACCAATTATTCGAGCTGACCAAATGAATAGTAATAATTTTCATTTGAAAAATCTCTTCTGCCATCGTTAGTCCTTAATTATTAAATTTTTGATGCAGGCAGTTTTTACCGCCAGCAGGTACAACCGGCATTTCATAATTGCTACTGTCTGATTTATAGTTGGAGAAATAATGTCTGTATATCCACGACCTAAACTTGCCATAGCTTGCAATGGTTTTGTGTGGGGACCATCTGCCACTTGGCTCTGCCCTGTAGTGCAAAAAGGTGGAAATGTGCTGATTTTAAAATAATTAATAAGCAAGCATTGATGGTGTTTCTTTTAAAGGTTGTGTGTGTTTAAGGATCCACCTAAAAATATATAGTAACTATTATGAATACTGCCTTTTTAAATGTATGATGGACTGAAACCCTGATACCGATTTTGGTATTTTGAATACATATCCTTTTGTCATGACTTTGTTCATTCACTTTCACCCCATGACATTCAGTTGGATAGTTTTATCCAGCTGTTTGGTCCAGGTGTTTTGTTCAGATTTGTTATTCCAAATAGGAAATGGCCGGTTTAGTTCTACAGAAGTTTGTTGGGCGTCAGGAAATCTAAGGCACTGAAGGCAGATGTCACGTTCAGTGTAACACTTTCTTCACACAACCTGTCTTTCTGTATCGTCACACAGGATCCTGAGCCGCTTTACAAGAGCTGTGTGGAGAACCTGGTGAAGGAACTGGCCATGCAGAAACTCTCTGATCCCCAGATTGTGGAAAAGAAGGACTGATGACAGGATCAGTGACATATAGAAATGTATTTATTGGGGCTTCGTTATTGCCTCTTACTTTTGTATTAATGGCATTTACAATATGCTAGTATCCTGTAAATATCCAACTTGTACTCAAACAATAAATTCATTCGCCGATGTACATTTGTCAGTCAACATATTCTATTTTGTGCCCATTATTTGATTGTTATTGTATGAAATTCAGTTGTGAGCCAATACTACTTCTGGTTAGTTGAATAGATCACTATTGTTTCTTCTGAACGCCAGCAGATGGCAGGGACTCGACTGTATGACGTCACATCTGAGTAAAACTGCTTTGTCATCCAAACACCACATCTACCACCACCGAGTCTTGACTCTGTATTCACTTTTTATAATGTAGTTCAATTATGTCCATTCACCAGTAGTATTTAAGCTGGTCAACTCTAAACTCATTGACATACGAGACCATAGCTCAAGACTTGCTTTTAAAACAGAAGATCAGTTGCTTGTATGATGCACACTTTGGCACGTACCAATAGTTTTCAATCATGATAAAAGATTAGCCAGTTCTCACGGTTTACGATATTGCGTTTTAATATTGTACCTTTATTTTTGAGAAGTCCAAAGATAGTAAATAAGAAGTCAAATGTCTTCCATGAAACTCAAAATAAGCACTAATATACTGGCCGGTGTGGTTCGAAGTTTAACCACAATGCATCACATGGTTTAAAGAATATTGCAGAACTTGCAATTCACAACACAACTATAAATACAAGGGAATGATGTTACTTAGCTGTGTCTGTGATAATATAGTGTGTGGGGGATAATATAGGTCATATACGTTATCAGCACATGCTGTTGTTCACAAAGCTAAAATTACTTCTTATTTTGATAAGCAGTGATAAGAGCGTGTGACGTGTAATTACCAGAGATTGAAAAAGAGTTGCGCAACGGTGGAGTTTCCCGCTGGGTTCGGGCCAACTGTCCTTTCAGAGCTGGACAATGACATGATGGAATCTGTCTTTGCAACATTTTTTCTGTCCATTAATTTGAATGCAGCGAGAAGGGGAAGGTCCATGAAGCTTGTGCCCATGACTAATATTTCCCAATCCATGTGACGTGAACCCACCAGTATTAAATGCCACATGCATGTGGATAATACATGAGGGAGTGGTGGAAGCCTGCCTTCATTGAAACAACAACACATTACGGTTTAAGTAAGACTTTGTCCTGAGCACCTACCTTTCTCGAGAATGAGGATATAATGAAGTTAAACAACTGATGGCCTTTTCCACATTTCGCAATAGCCAGTATGTAACATCACTGATCCAAAAACCAAAAGGTTCTAAACCAAGCTTTTAATACAGGACACACATGCTTACATTACTTTTCAAGGAGGAGTGACAGTGCATTTTGCCCAGTTTACTGTGGCATACTTTACAAGCAGAATTATTTATATAGGTGTATATGATTTATTCCTTCACTGTTTCTAACTTATTCAACCCCTCTTTTTTTCTTTTCTTTTTAAACAAAATGTACACTTTAAAACACATAAAAACGCTGGAACCTGTTTGGAATTTATTTCCCAGAATGTCAAGCAAGTCCTAAAATTTCAATTATGTTAAAATGCACATTTAATGCTATTACTTGACATTATTTTAAGGATAAGAAGCTCCAGCAAAAATGTTCATCTAAAACCTGTATATCATTTTCCATTACACACAGTATTTGACTATATACATGGATAAAAGGTGGGAATGTTGCTATCTGGTCCAAATAAAATCTGCCCAGTGGTCAAACTGGTTAACTCACAGCAATATAAAGCCTGTACAATAAGCTAATGACTGACCTATTTGATCATTATTGCGCAAAAAGCTTTGGGCAGCGTCTTTTCTTAGTGCATGACAACCTAAAGGCTCTATACATCACCACACAGAGTCCTTCTTTTTACAGAAGGGCATCGAGCTCATGCTCACTAGCTCTCACACACACTCCTAAAGCGTGGAGAAAGGCCAAAGTCTGAGCAGCCATTTTACTGCATGAAAAAACACACATGATGCCAGTTTGAAGGGTCAAGAGGCCTAATGGATTGGCCCTTAGATTGGTCCTTCAGGGCCAAATCACAAGCCAAATTCTTGGTCCCTCGGGGACTGCGCATGGCATCCAGTGTGAATCTAAACCTACATGCACACTTCAGGAGTTTTCCACTATTGAAAAGGGTATCTCTCTACTTAGGCCTTCAGGAGTCGTGTTGGTTTTCGGTCTTAACCTGACGTAAGAAAATGTCCTGCAGGTCTTCTGGAAGTTCTTGGTTGAAAAACGAGTCACCGAACGAGGAAGCAGAAGGCTGGCCAACTTCCAGCTGATTCAGGTTTGCATCTGTAATGCTGGAGTTGGGATCCTGGCTGTTTAAGAGCTGGAGAAAGTTCTGGTTACCCAGGCACTCGGTAAGGCTGAACAGTATGTTGTTCATCGTGTCCGGGTCCAAGCTGACGCAGGTGTCCTCATGCCTGGGGTCGTCTTCACCGTAGTGAATCTCATCCAGGACCTGAGGGAACGTGGCCTGGCTCTCCTCTTGGGCCAGAATGGCGCAGTCCGAAGTGGGAAAGCAGTACGGATCAAACTGTTGTGTCGGACCCGGTGTGATCATCATCGCATCTGGAGCAAAAAGGAATGAACGCTGGATGTATCGATGAAACAGGTTAAACAAGGCAACTGCGTATTTACTTATGGGTTAAAATGTCCTACCTGGGTCGACACTGCACTCATCGTTGAACTTGTCGGATTTTATTTTCCGTTTGCGTTTGACCTCATATGGATCTGCAAATCAAACAGCAATGAAGAAAAGAGATCGCTTAGCCTGAGTATAAGAATGCTGCCAGTACATTTCTTGATCTATTGGTCTGTAACTATCTAAATGGCTAATCTATCTAATCTGTTTGGCTGGCGGATTAGTCGTTTCAGACAGCGTTTCTCAACACGTGTGTAGCTTCAGTATTGTATTTGGCAACATTTCAGAACTGAAAACTGCACAGGAAACCTTCGATCAGGAGCTAAGTAAACTTCCAAATTTTGAACAATGGACTAAATTAACAAAAGAAAATACTGCTCTGTTTATTTCAATAAGCTGATACCTGAACTAAAAGTAACCACTGAAATTAAACAGACACTTGAGACTATATGGGCAGAGCGTTACTATTTTAGTTAGCAAGAAACAGAGGTTAAGTGTTCTCATGCTGAGCTTTACTACTAAAGTGACAAAAATGCTCCAGTGACTCATGAGTAACTGTTTCCGGACAAAATAAATACCAAATTTAGGACCCAGCCTCTTTATTATTCACTGCAGCTACAATATCATATTAGTGTTCCCTATTCTGTATGTTTAAGTCAATGAAACAGTGCTTTAATAATTTTAAAATAGACATTGTGAAAGTGCTTTTAGGGGACTTTTATAGCCCCGCCCATTAGTTATAAACAGCATTTGGAGAGGTACGCGCAAGAAAACCACCACTACCATAAAAAAAAAACCCACCCACGTGTATTTTTACGTTGTAGGAACAGTGCGTCATGTGCTGACCTGGATTGTGAGGCAGGTATGTGAACTGGACCGGCTCGCTGTTCATGCGGTCGGAAATGCGGCGGAGACACACGTTGACCTCGACCTCCTCGCTGATGTCCTGCTCCTGATACGGCGGCGACTTGAAGACAATGGCGATCTGCCGATGCACATCGGTCTGCGCAAACTCAGCCTTCGCCTCCCAGTTGCCCACGCTGAAGATAATCTCGATGTCGTCTGCAGTATTCCATCACACAGACACATACACGTTCTTTTTCAGGTTAAGCATTTTAGCTTGTAAAAAGACAACACTGAAATCATGTAGTCAGGGTTAATGATTATCCACTTAAATAAGAAAATAAGTTCCGCAATCTACAAGATTAGACTACAGGCTACTGTCTCAGCAATGTATTTTAATAACATTCTAAGCCTATTCACTTCCTTCCTATTCCTATGTATCACTTGGTATATAAAGTAAAAAGCATCACTGCATCAACTAGCCTTCCTTCATGCTTGTTGCCACCCTTTTGCAATTTTGTTCACAGTTACAAATTCACTTGTGTAGTGGGAGATGATATTTAAAAATTATTATTGATATCTATTGGTTTTTTTCCCTCCTAAAAAACTGAAAGCAAGTGTAGTATTTGGTACAAATTGTAATAAAAAAAAAGAAAAAGCTGAAATCAAACTACATTTTTTTCCAGTGGAACTGTGATTTAAAGGGACACTTTAGGGAAATAAAAAAGGAAATATTTAACCATAGATACAGCTGTTGTAAACATGTCCACTCGCCTTTCGGAGTGGTGAAACAGTGGTATCTAGATTATCTGGTTTGAACACTGGGAAAAACCCTTCCTGATTCAACATCTTGGAGGTGGAACCAAATTTTGGGCCAGCTATTTGTTTGCTATTATTTTTTTTTGCTAAATGCATCATTCATTAATTCACATTATTGACAATGTGGGCTATATAATTTTACTAACTTCCTTCAGCTCAGCATTACAGTGAAAAGCATGAATTACCACAGCAACAGAAATGACTTGTCAGAAAATAGCTTTTTCTTAATTCAGTTATTATTGCAGAGCAATGTTCGAGCCGGACTACACCGAAGAAGAACTGCAGCATAAAGAAGAGCACGACGTGGCAAGAAGAGCTCAAACTGAAAGCTTATTAGACTTAAAAACTAGCAGGAAAGCAAGTAATAATAAGTTTGTCCTCCCACATTAAACTGAGCCAAGAGACTAAAGTTGATATGTTTGTAGCTGGATACATTTAAAAGATAATGTTGCAAACCAAAAACGGGTAAGCTAGTAAGTTAGCTAGCTATAAACCTATAATACCTTTAGCTGCTAGCCAGCTATCTAAGCTCTTTTCAACTCCTTCTGAGGCTGAGAGGGCTAGGACCTCGTCTTTGGTGTTCGTTATGTGTGGAATGTAGATGGAATTACAGGTTTATTTTGTGTTGAAATTCACAATAGCTTTGCTTTCAGATCTCTCTCATAGTCTTAAGTGCTGTAAATCTACATATCTACACATCTCTTGCCCCATTATTACTAACCACTACATCTGTATAATTTGCCTACACTGGGTACACTGCGCTTCTTCAACTGAATCTTATTTTGATCAGGAAAAAAAGTTATTTTGTTCTGCTACATGTACCTCGTAGTTCTACTGGCTAGCAGTTCTTACTCACAAGAGCTATACCACCAATGATTAGGATTCCCCAATCATTGTATGACCTTATTGCAGTGACTAAACATTGATGAATGTATGTTATGATACAAAAACGTAAATTCTGCCAAAAACCTTGAGGCTGAAATATGCAATACTGCACTACAGAATACTACAAAACATATACCCTAGTTTTATGCCCGGATTACCCTTTTAGTTGCCGATACAGCATTACAAGTATTGTGTTCCAAACTTTTATAGCTTACTATATTTAAAAAAACAACCTGGTACAGTGTGGAAGTGGCGCTCACCTTTTTGCACTTTGTCGCAGAGCATGTAGATCTCTGTCTTGCCAATACAAGGACCTCGGACAACATTCAGCCTGTTGATTTTCAGCTCTGCAGTCGTAGTAGCTTCTGCTCAGATCCACACAGAATTAATATCTTAGTGTTGCAGTTGATGATAGCGTTGTAGTACTAAATAATGAATAGGCTGGGTGCTAAAAAGTTCCGTTCAACCCTATTGGACATAAAGCTATATTAAGTGTTAGCATCTTAGGCAAGAACACATTTGAAGCAATCACTATATTTAGGGCACATTTTTACATCATGGTCTTACTTTTGTCGTAAATGGGGTTGGACACCACAGGACCGAGATGGATCCTGTCCCCATCGTCTCTCTCAAGCTCACACTGGAAGCATAACCTCACCACGTTCATGTCCATGTCCTCGATACTCTTCGAGTGACCAGCTGTCAGAGAGAGAGAGAGAGAGAAAAAACACAGAGTAAACATGTGTCTCTAGCATACTATTCAGCATAATCACAGTCACTTAACTCATTACTATAACAATGTTTTTCTCTGTGACAATGGCTACGGTTTGCAAAAATCAATGACACGACTGTGCGGCTTCATGACTTAACTGTTAAATGGATCGATATTTTTCTTCTTCCTCTTCATCAGGGAGGCGTCCAATTCCTTTCTCCGAACACACTGGACTCCTAAATTTACAAAACTGAAAAACAAACATTTTCTGACCATTTCAAAATTAAAATGATCTCTTTAGGCTTCAGTGAAGCAGACAAATTCTGTATTATATTGCAACTTTTTACAGCCCTTTTAAACATCCCATAAAAGACTTTCTTAATCCATAGTAAAAACCTTCCTCTCATAATATTTACAATTGTAAATGCTCAATGATTTGGCTCAGTCTTACCGTACGTGTTAAGGTGGCAGTAAACAGCTCAATTCAGTTATTTTATGAAAAATTCGTAGCAATATAAACGCACTTGAACACATTCAAAATATTCAAATCTCACCCGGTATATCTTTAAGTGAGAGGAAGGAGTTAAGCAAATAAGAGCTTCCATTCAAAGCTTGAAAATAAAGGCAATAGTAGTTTATAAATCGCCTAAACGGTACCAAGCAAATCATTTTCTGAGTGAACTTTACTAAGGGTGACGTATACCTGTGGCGTTGCGTGGTATTGGGGTGGAAGCTGATTACACAAATGCCATCTGAACAGTCTTTTCCAACCAAGCAGTGTGGGTGTGGACGATGAGGGATGTCCTTTGTCACAAGAGACACTGTGACCGTCGCATTTTTTATCCCTTCAATTGGCCCTTGAAGCTATTTAAGAGAATTGAAAAACATTTACTTGAGGTTACTTGAGGTTACAAGGAGCAAGACTGCTCACACTGATGACATGACACTCCAATCCCGAGTGCCATATATGGAAATCTAGCTGTTCAAAGTGGAAAATGTGTTGTAGTGTTGATTTGTGAATGGTAATTCCCTCGTTCATAACACTCCAATGAAACATCGTTCACAGCGGGACTTTCTTTTTTGACACCTTGGGTTTGACATGTCTAGTGCAACACCATTCACTCAAACCAAAACAGGGACATCCCCCTTTAGGTTTGGGCTAGATGGTGCATTCCAGAAACAGATACACCAACGGTCTCGAAGATAATTAGTGCCATTATTGCAAGCTAATCAGAAGCTTGTGCAAAAATGCATGTGCTAATTCAAATAGCGAAAGATCCCATATGGGCCAGCCGAAAATAAAGCAAAAAAAAAAAATGAGGCGAGTCGATGCTGATTCATAAAATACACTTTGCTGTAGGCCCAGAGCCAATATTAATAAGACATCATCATGTATCATTTACCTGTTGTAAGGTAACCCAAACTCACGCATTCTCAAATTATCCTTGAATTTATTAGCTTTCTTGTAAAATAAGAAAAGCAAAAGCTAAGATATCCTGTGAACTGTGCGCTTAACTATGAGTACTGTTTATATTTAATGAGTACAAATAAATGAATATGAAGAAATAATTATTTGATGCATGCATCAGTTTACTTGCCTCATATTTTACGAGTCAGTTTTGCAATCTACAAGATGGCAGTCTCAGCAATATATTTTTGATAATATTACAAAACTATTCACCTATTTACATAGAAAACTGTAAAATTATCACTGCATCGACACTCCTATGCTTGTTGACGTGTTGCTATTCTGTCATTTTCTTTCAGTTACAATTTCGCTTGTGTAGTTTGAACATGCCACCTAGTTTACAGGCTGTAGTTTTAGCTATAGGTTATAGTTAAGTTAGAAAAAACACGCAGACACCCAAACGCACATGGTGGTGTGTTCCCGCACTCACCTCAATGGCAGGCAGCGTCTTGTTGACGTCAGTGCTGGAGGCTCCCAGGATGCTACCGGCCGATCGGCCCTCGCACTCGTAGCGGAATCTCATGCCGCGCTCTTTGGGCTGCTCCACCACCACCAGCGTGGGCTTCTCCAGCAACCGTTCCAGCTGCTCGGTGTCCGTGTGCTGAGCACGCACACGCTGAGCCGCCACTGAAGTCGTAGCGCGCCGCTGGCCTTTGGAGCCACGAGATGGTGTAAACCCTGACATGTTGCCTGGAGTGAACATACCAGAACACTGGAGATGGAAAGCGAACAAGGGAGAGAATTCAGATCAAGGCAGGTCTTTCAAAAATATTTTGGCTGTAGAGCGTACGTCAAATATAAGCACAAACACATCACAATTTCTAATATTAGACTTGCGATCGACTTGTTAGATCTTGATGTTGATAGGTGAACCAGTGCAAGAAAAGCCTGTCTCAGAGAAAATCCCATGAATTAAAAGCTGTACTTTTACATCCAAGCTCTTTTTTTTTTTTTTCCAATAAACAACAACAATGATTTGGTAATATCAGCAAAAAATAATTTCAAGGCTGTGTGTTTAACATAGCCGAGTCTAGAGCTTAAAAGTCAAGGAATATTTTTCCATCATGCGTTTTCCGTGGCGCACTGCACAAGGTTCTTGTAGTGACTGTTCAATAAAAACAAAAGTTTTAATGTTAAATCCTTAGGTCTACAACAAAAAAAGAACAAAAAGAAACAGTTTTGGAGGAGGAGGAGGCAGCGGCAAAAGAAAGCAAGTCAGAGAGAAAAAAATAAATAAACAACTTATCGAACGGCCTGTTTGGCTAAGCGTTTCAAAGCCACAAATCAACTATGTAGCACAAGAGTGAAAGCACAAAATCAGTAAGTAGAACGACGAAAACAACAGTTTGTCAGTGCCGGGTGGCTGAGAGAGCAGCAGTACAGAATGAGAAAGAGAAAGCGTTTAGACATGCCTGAGGAACGACACAGATGGCCTGCACAAAGAGCAGCTAACAAAAGCCAAGAGGAGCACAGTAAAGAAACAGGAAACTCATGCAGGAGGAATAGCAGCCAATGAGAATGAAGAGAGGAGGGGCTGTTACATGCATGCTCTTTGGGCTGGGAGAGGCGCACATGAGGAAGAGATCACTAACTCAAACGAGGCATCGGATTTCAACCTCTAGCCAGCTCTCCTAAAACCTCTCTCAGTGAAAATGTGCCCGATACATACATTTTTTGCCACTCTGACCTGTCACCACATCTCAAGCTGCAAACACTACCAAGTTAAAAAGCCAAGTTTTTAAGTTCCTGTCTTGTTACACTACAAGGAAGCTTTGCAGTCAGATGGTGGAAACGTTTCTTAGTACTCATTCAACAGTTTATACTTGGATTGTATTCTGCCTCACTTGTGTCACTTTTTGAGAAAAACGTCTGCCAAATTATCGTAAACGTACAGAAGGCAAAGGTAGAGAAAAAAAAAAGAAAGAAAAAAAAGAGCACTTCACACCACAAAAAACTGTAAAAAACAAAAACAAAACTGTACAGTAGCAGAAAATCAAAGCAATGGTATAGTCATGAACATGTTTTACACTTAATCAGTTCATTAGTTGTCTACTCCCAGTTGACTTACTAATATTAAACATTTTAGATCACCTGCATGAGTGAAAATCTTCATAGACGCATAAAAAAAAAAAACTTTTCAAGGAAGCATCCAGAATCACACACAACTGACCGACACCTGACTTCAAACCTCCATCTGAACACGCTTGCAGCATATCATGGGACCCAAAGCCTCTACTGGGTTATCAATGCACTACCGCACCATAGACTTGCTTTACCATGGTTTTACTGAGAGTGATGGAAGCTGAATTAAAAAAAAAAAAGCCCAACAACTTTGAAACGTGAACGTGTTGTTGCTGACCTGGGGGGTCGTGCTTCTGGAGACCAGCAACGGAGCAGATCTGCGTCCAGCCACTACTGATGGGGCGTGAAGCAGATCATCAGAGTCCACGGGTGGAGGAGGAGGACCTGGGAGCCTCATGTCTTTATTTATATTCTCCAAGAGGAATTCATTTATGAGCTCTGCAAATCAATAGATAAATAAATATATGCATTTATTCCTGAAGTACACTGCAGTTAGTCACTTTTCTTTCCCAGATTGATTGCTAAATAGAACGAAGTTCCCACCGCTCTGCTGCTGCATCATTAAAAGCCGCCTATGATCCACAATCAAGAAAGATATAGGCTACTGTTATTGTTTACGTACATTACGTACATAACGTACATAACGTACATAACGCAGGGGCAGTGGTGGCTCAGTGGTTAGGGCACTGGGCTACTGATCAGAAGGTTGTTGGGTTCAAGCCTCAGCTCCGCCAAGCTGCCACTGTTGGGCCCTTGAGCAAGGCTCTTAACCCTCCCTGCTCCAGGG
>JAOUQW010000047.1:7341631-7353889 GCA_028565825.1 Olivaichthys viedmensis | reverse complement strand
GTGTGTGTGTGTGTGTGTGTGTGTGTGTGTGTGTGTGTGTGTGTGTGTGTGTGTGTGTGTGTGTGTGTGTGTGAAGTCAAAAGAACTAAGAACCAAGAAGGAAGGGAATTCTTGCTTTGTTTGGACATGATACTCATGACTGGCCTGTCCCGGCTGCCTCAGAGTGGCCGTCTGTGCCAGGCACTGCGGGGACGTGTCAGTGAGCTGGAGGCGGAGCTAGCCGAGCAGAGCCACCTCAAGCAGCAGGCACTGGGCGAGTGCGAGTTCCTGAAGGCAGAGCTAGATGACCTGCGCAGGGTCAAAGAGGACACAGAGAAGGGGCAGCGTAGCCTGACTGAGATCGAAAGTAAGACCCACTCTCTTGCCTCACTTTGCCTTGCCACACTCATCACGTACTCTCTCAAGTCTGTTCTCAGTTTTTGAGCGGAACCCCCAGTTTCACAGTGTGTATGGTTGGGGTGACGTAAAAGACCACGCAGGATGGCTTCCTCTGAGGCCTCGCCCTCGGGTCCTTTACTATTACAGCCCACTAATGAAATGCTAGGAAATTATAAATAACCATCCAGTTCCCTCAGAAAATGTAAGCTCGAGACTCTACATGACCACTTGAGATTACTAAACAGTGCTAAAGTGTTCCACTTCTAGCACTGTGATTTCTTCAGACATGTTTACACTGTGTTGTTCCACTAGGCTTTTGCACCCTGTTATTCCCATATATTGTGGTAATGTGGCACCAGAAATGACCACAGTGGGATTCTTGGGCTGGCCATCGAACTTGCTTTCTACAACTAACCTGCTCTAGTACAGCTTAAGCTGTGGTTTAACTCAAGCATGCAAGAAAAATCTGGTTCTTAACCCATAACATCCGATATCTAATGTCCAGTCATCTGTTACATGATTGTTGAAGCGACCCCAATTTCAAAATTGTCTCTCTTTTTTTTTTTTTTTTGGTGAGAAATCATGAAGGCACATGTTTTTTCCTACGTTGTTGTCAGCTTAATGATAAGCAAAAATACAGATTTTCTTCAGCTTCTCACAAGCCGCACAGCCGAATCATTTGAGGTGTTTTGTTTGTTTTTCTTTCTATAGCCTAGTGTAGCCTACCAATAACAGAATCATTTTTATTTAAATGTGATCGGACACTTTGATGTGTCCTAATTTTATCTGTGTTTTTTATTTATTTTTTATTTTTAATTTTAACGAAAGCCTAATAACAGCATGGCTTTAGGGAATGTGTGAGCTTGTTTGAAGCTCTAGTCTACAATACACAGCAGAACCCGTTGTTCTTGTTATAATCCAGCTTTCTTCAAGAAAATCTGTTAACCCTGCTTGTTCTGTCGTATTGGGTTAGTTTCAGATGGTTTAGTAAAAAGATATATACATATAATATGTGTGTGTGTGTGTTGTATCTCTTTTTGCAGAAAAGGCCCAGGCGAATGAGCAACGCTACACTAAGCTAAAGGAGAAGTACACCGAGCTGGTCCAGAACCATGCTGATTTGTTGAGGAAGGTAGGAGGCCATCTTCCATACATAGGACTGATATACTAACCACATGGTAGTGAGATTTGCTCAGAACTTACTGGTTCCCTAGGCCTCCTGAGCCACACTGCTGAAACTGTTCTCAGACAGCTGTAAGCGGGCAGAACCTCCCTCTTAGCCATACTTAAGACCTGGCATCGTTGCTTTCTCATGGGCACTGAATACCACTGCGATGACATTCAGAAAAGTCTACTCTGTACTTGGTGGGGCGTTTTTCCAAGAACCAGCCCAAACTGGAACTTTGGGTTCTAGTTTGAGAGATGAATGGAATGATCTTAACAACAGCATTGTTAAGTTTAACATGGAAGACGTTTGTGGATTGACCAGTTGTTTTGGTTAACCAGTTGAAATTGGCTGACAGGAAATTACTCACGAAAAGGCTATGATTTAATTAAAGTAAGATTGGAAGGATGTCAACGTACCAAAAACCTCAGTTACACGTTATATGATCAGAAAACAAATAAGAGTATGTGTGTTTGTGCCGTAAAAACACTGCTGCTATGGTTTTTTGGGGGGGAAAAATGATTAAACCTTGAATGTGAAGGATGGGAAATAAAGCAAGCACACCGTTTCTTTTGACAGCACAAACAATTACCAACAAACTTTATTATAATTAGTGTGTGTGTGTGTGTGTGTGTGTGTGTGTGCGCGCGCTTCAGAATGCAGAAGTGACTCGGCAGATGACAGTGGTCCGCGCTGCCCAGGATGAGGTGGAGACCGTTAAGAGGGACATGGAGGAGCGACTGAAGGCAGCTCAGGAGACTGCCAGCCAACAGGTTCCGTGTACATAGCACACAAGAACACACTCTCCCTGTGTCTGTCTGCAGTATCCTTCTGTGCATGCCTTAAATTGCTCCTGGTGTTTGTGTGCAGGAGAAAACCCAAGCAGAGCGGCTCCAAGCCCTGCAGGCTGACCTAGTTACCAGCAGAAAAGAACTAGAAACCCTGAAAGCCAGCATGGCCTCCTCCCAGAAGGTGGGATCCCTCCTCCTATGCTTCTCTTCTCACATCCCTCCACCACTCTACCCATTCACAGCATCTCAAACCTTTCACCACACTGTCTATTCCTATTCAAAGTTCTGCCAAGCGCTTAGGGAGCCTTTGGGAGCTGTTTAACTCCCCACTCATAATAGAGTTCTTGTTGTGCCTCTGTTTGAGAGAGCAGCAGTAATGGGTAAGAGAGCTGACACTTGTGTCCTTTTTCTCATCTGAGAGGATTGTCTGCGCCACTGAATAACCTGAGAAACGTGTGGCAGTTGAGAGCTCCTTAAAATGACGGTCATGATCAGCTGTCACTCTCGTAAAGCTCTGTGCTACGTTCTCTTCTGTCTTCTGTGTTTGTTTTGTCTTCCCATTAGCTCTTCTGGTTCAAAAAGCTGGTTTTAAACCTCTTACTGGTTTACTTTTTATTATGACCGTGCCTAAAGCTATTTGACTGGCCATCCAGACAGGATAATGTGTCTGTGTAGTTTGCCCAGATTACCACAGATAGCCCGTATTGACACGTCATAGCCCGGATGTACATGTCGGTGTTAAGCGAGACGTGACCCTCAGTAACAATAACTGCAAAGCATGCAGCCGTGTCTATTAGCAGGTTTAGTTATTACAATACTGTGAGGCCGATTAGAACAGGACTAGTATTACCAAACAGCCTCTCTGTGTTAGGCCAAATACAGAAGACTGCGGACATTGCTAATTCATAGTGGATTAAAATCATGGATTTTTGGTGATCACTGTAATAGTTATATAATACTGTTATAGGTTACTATTATAGTCCCTCCTCAGGTCAAATGAATACAGCTCAAATAGGGCTTTAGACAATTTTTCTTTTAGTGCCTCACCCTCTTTGTATCTTTGTCTCTACTTGTCTCTCCTTTCCAGTCAAGTGAGGAGCTCAATACACAGCTGGCTGCGCTGGAGACTGAGAAGGCGGGGCTTGTGAAGACTGTGTCGCAGAAGGAGGCGGAGCTGTCGGGCTTTGGGGTGGAGCTGGAACGCATGCAGAGCAGTCTGGCCAGCGAGAGGGAGAGTGGAGTGAAGGCTGCTGAAGCCCTACAGAACCAGCTCAATGAGAAGGTGAAAAACTGGCTACATATTGAAGCATGTGTATGTGAAAGTGTGCAACTGATCTTTTGAAGTACATTTTATATGAAGCCCATCAGGCTAGGAAATGGGAGAACGAGTCATTTTTGGTTGTTCGTTTCGCAGGAAGCGGACACTTTGCTGGATGTGTGCGTTATACCCATTTCTGTGTGTGACTGTGTAGGAGACTCGTGAGCAGGCACTGGAGAGCGAGATTGTGGCCATGCGCTCGGCGACTCTGAGGGCGGCTCTTGAGGAGGCTGAAAGAGTTGTCCAGGACAGTCTGGCTCGGCTGGATGAGCCAGCACACATCAGCTGCACCAGCTCGGCCGGTTAGAACCCAACATGTCCATCCATAATCTAAAACATCTAAACCTCTCAACTGTCAACATTATCAACCGTTTAGTCCTTTAGGCCTTCTATATAAATGGTTAATAATGTTGATTATGTATATAATGTGTATATACATCCTTCTTTCTCTGTGTAGATTACCTTGTTTCCAGGTGCCAGGCAGCTTTAGTGTGTGTGGACAGACTACAGTCAGCCAGGGACAGCTTTGTGTCTGATAACACAGGTGAGTTATGGGCACCCACACACCTCTACCTCAGCAATGAATCTCTAACATAAGCCGCTGTTTCCTGTGTCTTTTTTATTTTATTTTAATTTAAATTTTTATAAAGACACCTGATTGTATAGATAATGTCAGCGTTTGATAATATCGACCCTTGTTCTTGTGTGTGATAGATGTGTTGGAGCTGGTGCGGGCCGTGGCTCAGTTGGCCCACCTAGTGGGCGATACCATTGTACAAGGCAGTGCCACCGCCCACATGGTGTCGGTGGAGCAAGCCGAGGGTGAGTGGGAGTCACGGGTCACTAGCATAGCATCCACTTGACTTGGTTTGTTTTCTTGCTTAGTAATGTGACATGTTTTATGGAAAACACGAACTGAAAAAAAACTGGCAATGAAGCTGACCACATTTGAGACACTACATAACTTTTTTGCGGTAAACAGCAAAAGCATTAGAATAGAGTTTTCACATTGTATTTGTTCTTTCTTTCTTTCCTGTGTGTGCATGTGCAGCACTAACGTCCTGTGTGAAGGTGTCTGGCACTGAGGCCCTGGCTCTGTTAGCTCAGTTGAAGGAGCAGGACTTGCTGGCCACAGCAGGCAGCAGTGGGCTCAGAGCAGCTCTGAAGGATGTGCTGGCCACGGCGGAGGTAAACACCTGCTCTCTCCCATATAAACAACTGACTTTTTAAAAAGTGCTTCTGCATCTATAATAATCATATCATTTCAAAGATACCCTAGAAAGCTGATTTGCAATATTGCCATCTGGCTAGTTACTTTTTTAAATTTATTTTTTCATTCATTCATTCATGCATTCATGCATAACATAGCATAGCATATTTTCTAGCCTGCAGGCAACTCACAAGGCTTACATAGTTTCAACAGAGGGTTGGGCTCGGGTGAGGGGGAAAGGAGAAGGCTTGTCGACGTTTTCATTGCAGTTGCAATTCACCTTACAGGCAGCAGTGGGCTTTATTAATTACAAACTGCTCTTTTAAAAATGCACGGAGACAAACTCACTGGGAGGAATAATGTGTGTCTTTGCACTGAATGCCCTTTTTTTAAATTTTATTATTATTATTTATTTTTTGTTAATTCTTGTCCCCCTCTCCTGCTTCCTCTTTCTCTTACTCTTCCTCCCCGTGTGAGACCAGAAGTTGCGGCCGCGGGGTTTGGAGCTACAGCAGGGGGAGTTGGGAGATCTGGTGGAGCAAGAGATGGCGGCCACCTCGGCAGCTGTGGAGTCCGCTGTCTCCAGAATAGAGGTGAGCAGGCGAGCTTTTCATAATTAAATAATAAATAGCATAATAAATCCTTAAGTGGTATGCATTGCATTGCTCTGTGTGTGTGTGTGTGTGTGTGTGTGTGTCGGTTACATGGCCGGTTTATGCTTTAAGTGTCATTTGTTAGTAGTATTATTACTACTTGTTAAAAATGCTTATTTTGTATATGAGAGTAGTAGAAATGCTGTTTTTCTGGCCTTTACTTTGTCTAAATGTTACTTTCGCACTTTAACAGGAAATGCTCAACAAGTCCCGAGAAGTCGATTCGGGTGTTAAAATGGAAGTGAACGAAAGGTAACGCACCACCCAGTGACGTGAATTCAAAATCCCAGTTGTTATTCTTGCATGTCCACCTTTGTGGATGAAGAGCACAGACAGACCCAGACAAACTAAGCGCCTTTTAGCACTGAAGACACCGTTCTTTCAGAATAGGAAACTGAAATGTGTGCTGTTTTGTCACTCCCTCCTCCTGTTATGTAGGATTCTGGCCTCCTGCACAGAGCTCATGCAGACGATTAAAGTGCTGGTGCTGGCTTCTAAAGACCTGCAGCGCGACATCGTGGAGGGTGGCAGGGTGAGTGGGAGGCTGCTATTGAGTCTTGGGTGAACGCCGTATGATGGGGCATATGGCTCCTAGAATAATAGTGGATTGTTGGGTTATCATGCTGTTCACACATTGTAATGCTGTAACTACATATTGGGGAATTTTTTAAAAGTTCTAATAATAAATCTTTGTCTCCCATCTTCAGGGTGCAGCGTCTATAAAAGAGTTCTACGCTAAGAACTCCCGCTGGACTGGAGGCCTCATCTCGGCCTCCAAGGCTGTGGGCTGGGGAGCCACTGTGATGGTGTAAGTCTGCTGTGATACGTGTGTGTGAATTCCGTGTTTGCCCACTGAATAGTTTTTCCTCTCTGACAGATTTCTAAGCGTGTGTGTGTGTGTGTGTTACTGCAGTGATGCAGCTGATCTGGTGGTGCAGGGGAAAGGGAAATATGAGGAGCTGATGGTGTGTTCACATGAGATAGCCGCCAGTACAGCCCAGCTCGTAGCAGCTTCGAAGGTACAGGCATGCAACTGATTTACTAACTGTGTAAATCACTATACTTGTACTATCTGACATAAAAGCAGATCTAATGCAATGATTGTTTGGTAATCTCTCCCCCTCTGCCACACACTCGCACGTGTGCACACACACACACACAGGTGAAGGCAGACAAGGACAGTCCTAACCTTGCTCGTCTGCAGCAGGCGTCTAGAGGAGTCACCCAGGCGACTGCAGGCGTCGTGGCTTCAACAAAGTCGGGCAAGTCCCAGATCGAGGAAACTGGTGAGTGTGTGCGCTTATTGAGACAGGTAGTGGGTGGACAGAGGCTGCGCTTTGGCTCCCACAGTCGGTTTGGTTTATCTTTGTTCCACAATTAGCTGCAGTCATGGTTTCACTTGATATTTTCTCACTTACTCACTCTCACAACCACTCTGTTGTTTAAACTTAAGATGCAACACTGTTCTAGAGGCAAAGGCATTTAAATAACACTGTGCAGTCCTATGGAAGAAGTTCCCCACTGCTTTTATTAACCTGTAGTAACTGAGGAAATTTCCATATTTCCTTTGCTAATCATGTTTCATTACGAAATTGTAAATGTTTAGAAGGATAAAATGACACATGAATTTGTGACGTGTGGGAAACGTTTTTCAGTTTAGAAAAGTGGGGCACCTAATGTGAATTGTTGGTCTGTAAACTTGTGTTTTTATTTTACAATACATGTACATTAAGCTCCAGAATTATTGGAACCCTGGTAAAGATGGATAAAGGTTATGAAAATGTCTTTGTGGTAAATTAGGTTAATCTCACACTGAAAATATGAGAGAAATCTAACCTTTTAATAAGAAAATAAAAAACCTTATCCAAAAATATATTTTTTAACAAAACCACATGTCACAATTGTTGGCACCCCTAGAAATTCTTATGAACAAAATGTAATTGAAGCATGTTCCCATTTTTATATTTGACTCTTTTTAAGTTCACCTGAGTGTTTAGGAACTCTTAAGCGGTCAGCCATGACTTCCTGTTTCACTGGGGTATAAATATGAGGTGACACAGAGGCCAAATTCCTTTAGTCATTCATCAACATGGGGAGGATTAGAGAATACACAAATGAAATGAGACACAAGTGTATTGACCTTCATAAATCAGCTGAAAATTAAGAAGTTAAAAAAAGGAGCTGCAATAAAGCAGCCTGGAAGAGGACGCAAGTGTAATTTCTCCAAGGATCACGGTTGGAGATTTGCAGACATTTGTAGCATTTTTGGGGTCACCAACACTCCAAATCTACAATTAGACGTCCATGCCAACAAATTATTTAGAAAGTGTGCCAGAAGAAAGCCTTTTGTTTCATCTAACCACAAACGTAAGCGCCTGATGTTCGCAAGACGCTACTGGAACTTTGACTGGAAACGGGTTCTTTGGTGAGATGAGACAAAAATAGAGCTTTTTGGCAACAAACACTCAAGGTGGGTTTGGCGTAAAAAGAAGGATGGTTATACAGAAAAGAACCTAATCCCCACTGTTAAGGATGGTGGAGGATCTGTAATGTTGTGGGGCTGTTTTTCCTCCAGAGGTCCTGCAAACCTTGTTAGGATACACGGCATCATGGATTCCACGAAGTACCAGGAGATTTTAAATGAAAATCTGGCTGCCTCTGCCAAGAGGCTACAACTGGGTCGTGGCTGGATCTTCCAGAAGGACAATGATCCAAAACATACGTCCGGTACTAAATGAAAGGGGTGCCAATAATTGTGACACACATGGTTTTGTTTAAAAAAATATTATGTTAGATTTCCCTCATATTTTCAGTGTGAGATTAAGTCAACCACAATTTTTTTTTTTTTTTCATAACCTTTTTTTTACCCAACTTTACCAAAGGTGCCAATAATTCTGGAGCTGACGGTACACATAAAAATTGCACAATACTCAGTAGAAAACAGTTGGAAGAATCCCTGACATGGCCTAAAGCTTCATTATTCATAGACATAAGCAGAAATATTTGATGCGCTCACTGTTCTTCAGCGCTCCAGCGTACTCCGTCCCGCCTTTGCTCTTGAATTCTGGGAACGTGTCTGGCTGGGGAAGCTGATTGGCCGTCACGAGGGCTTTCTGCATTTTGATTCGTCCTTCGAGCAACGCGTCCCAAAGAGCTGCGGAGTAAAAACGCTTTTGCATTACTAAACACGGCCACATTACAGAAGCGCCAAAAATATCGCCACATCATCAGTCCCAACACTGGCTGGGTTTATTCATGCTTAAAGAGCGCATGCTTAAAGTATTTACGAGGTGTCATGGTGTTTCGTTGTGCTTTGAAGTGATTCTAGCTGGAGCACTAGGTGGTGGAATGATATATAGCAATATATCATGATAGGGAAATCTGAAATAGTTATGGATATGTCATATTGTTATAGATAATGGTGTCCCAAAAAAATATTATTTCCAGATATATATATATTAAAATGTACTTCCCACGAAAAATCAGCGTTTTGAAAAATTATTGCAGGCTAGGAGCTACAAGTCTGATTAAAAAAAATATATATATTCTAGTGGTTTCCCTAACCATACAATTTAAATACTCAACACTGCTACTGCATCCTCTTTGAAAAATATGAAGATATAAGCAGAGGACACACCAATATGATGCACCAAAAACCGAGATACTGGGTTGTACAGTTAAATATATCGTGAGTTTTTTTTATACCATGCCACTAATTTAATTAAATACCAACACATTAACATACACACCCTCATATATATAGACGGGTGACAAATGAAAAGAAAAACCCAACATAAAAGCGCGTTAGTAAGGTGTTTGGGTCATCACGAGCCGCCAGAACAGCGTCAATGCGCCTCTGGGACTGTATTAGAGGAACCGATGGAGAACCGTTCTTCCAAAAGATATTCCTCCAGTTGGTGTTTTGATGATGGTGGAGAGCCGCTGTCTAACACGGCGCTCCAAAATCTCCCACAGGTGTTCAGTTGGGTTGAGAATCTGGTGACTGCGACGGCCAGAGCGTACGATTTACATCGTTTTCATACTCATCGAACCATCCAGTGACCCCTAGTGCCCTGTGGATGCTCTCGTTTATTTAGGTTTTTCCCTCATTTGTCACCCGTGTGTATATATATTAATACACTAACATACTAAAATAGATTTTAATAAAAGTATTGTGAAGCGATACCGTGATATACCAAAAATCGTTACCACCCATAATTCCCTGCTTGAGTTGATCGGACCCACATACCGAGCTGATTCTTCACTGCGTTCCCCTTCTCCACCTCTTCATCAACCTTCTCCTTCGAAAAGGTCATCACGGCTCCGGAGTCGTCCTCATCTTCCTCTTCTGAGACTTCTTCACTCTCTCCTTCGTCATCGCTCTCTCCTTCTTCCTCATCCTCGCTGTCTCCCAGGTCGTCCATGCCCTCGGTGAGTTTGCGCAAGTCTGTCTCTTTAGAGAAGGTCAGGTCAGCGCCCTTCATCTTGGAGACCAAGCTAGACAACTGTAAGCCGTCGTCATCAGGAAGGTCCTCTTCCTCCTCATCGTCGTCTCCGTCGTCTTCTTCATCATCTTCCATGACTTGATCCAGCTGTGCATTTTCTGTATGTTCCTCATCGTCTAGGTCATCGTCATCATCATCATCTTCAATCATGCAAACAGGGGAAAAAAAATAATTATACATTGACTTGGTTCGATTTTAAACTTTTGGAATTTTGGAAATGATAAGTGTGTGAGATTGTCTAACTGGTAAAGTGACAGAGTGCAAGAGACGGGGGGGGAATATTTCTTCTTTTTTTTCCTTCTACACACCAGAGCCATCAAACTCTTGCCGTAGCTCCTTGCGTGATGTCACTTTGCCGCTGTAGCGTTTATCTGAATCTGCCAGTAAGGCATCGGTGCGCTTTCGCAGTCCAGTAGCCGGGAGATCTTCGTCATCTTTGTCATCATCTTCGTCAAACTTGTCTATAACTCTGGCTTTGGTCTCTGCAAAGAAAGTGACATTACATTTTATTTAGAACAGTCTGTTTAGTGTGCATCAGGCACTAAGTGCTAAAACATTACAATGGCCACATGAGACATGCTTAATATTTGTTAAAATGGCATTCAAGAACTACACAATAGCCAACTTATATTGCTGATCTTCTGAAGCAGTACAGCCCATCCCGAGCGCTTCGCTCAGCTGAGGCGGGTCTAACGTTAATCCTGAGCATCACTCACAGCTCAGCCGGAAGATGTTTTTCTTATAAATCACCCCTAAAATCTAGAATAGTGCTCCAGAGAACGTTAGGAACGCTCTATAGGTGTTTTTAAATCCAGATTTAAAAACATACTTGTTTAAATTTAGCCTATTCGTAGGGTTCGGGCCTTTTATCTTGTTAAATAGACTTTTCAAGATGTATAGTACTAATATTCTATTTATAGTCAACTTATTAGTGATCGTGCACTGGCTCTTTAATGTGCTTGATCATAAATACGTTATGACTTTCTGATCTTTTATACGTAAAGCACGTTGGGATTTTAAACTCAAAACGACAAGTGCTACATATATTTTAAAAAATATATTAAAAAATTTTTTTTTTTTTAAACCCAGTGCCAAATTAAGCTATAGGTTAGACGCTGAATTCCAATTGCTGTATTTCTACGACATGT
Source organism: Olivaichthys viedmensis (assembly GCA_028565825.1). Lineage (NCBI taxonomy): Eukaryota > Metazoa > Chordata > Actinopteri > Siluriformes > Diplomystidae > Olivaichthys > Olivaichthys viedmensis. The sequence goes on along the minus strand of JAOUQW010000047.1, from coordinate 7,342,721 downwards.
ATTACACTTTCTTTTTTTTTTCTTTTTTTTTTAAAGTGTCACAGGATTGAGATAACGTCCATATTCTAAATAGACATAAAAAAAAATTATAAATAAAAATAAAAATAAATAAATAAAAATTTACATAAATAAATAAATAAATAAAAATTTGCATAAATAAATTAATTAATAAATTACATAAATTAATAAAAATTTACATACATAAATAAATAAATAAATAAACAAACAAACATTCTGCCAACGAGTCGAGCAGCACCCGCGTCAACACTGACAGATAACCTAACTAACAAAGCGTTCAAGCCATCGGTTGTCTCCCAAATTGCTCCCTAGTGGACATTAAAGCGCACTATATAACGCGTGCAAGCCGTTACTGCCCTACCCTACGTAGTGCACATGTACACCGACTAGCGCGCTATTTGGGATTCAACCAGCACGCCACGCACTTCCGGCGTGTTACACAGCGGATTCACATTTAAACATTGTTTTCGTTTCTATTTATACCACAAGTTCTTATTTTTTGAAGCGCCACCGAACGCGGCAGATAATGCGGTTTAAAGTACCTTCATCCTGGTCGTCCTCGGGGTCTGCGAAATGCGGCAGAGGGTTCAGCAAATCTGCGATTTGCTCCGATATGGACGCGGCCATGTTTCTTCTCACTGCGCTGGCCGGTTCTCGACGTCATCGGTAGGCGCCCTCTTCCTAGGGCCATAGCGTCATAGCTGCGCGCCAAGGCCATTGCACTTTATTTGATTGCTCATTCATATTTATCTCTCTTATTCATATTTATCTCTCTTATTCATATTTATCTCTCTTATGTGGTCATGGATATAGTGGTAGCATTAGCAAACATGGGTAATGTTTTAATGTATTGATGTCCATGAACCAGGAGTGAACTTTATTTAGGCCGACACTAGAAAAAAATAGCGCACACGCGTAGGGTATGATCTCTGACCCTAACCCTAACCCTAACCCAAGGCCTGTAACACCCCTTATGGTGGCTCAGTGGTGGGCTTCTGGGCTGCTGATCAGAAGGTCGTGGGTTCGAGCCTCAGCTCCACCAAGCTGCCACTGTTGGGCCCTTGAGCGAGGC
>JAOUQW010000047.1:7320985-7335611 GCA_028565825.1 Olivaichthys viedmensis | reverse complement strand
TTTGCTGTCCAATGAAAAGCATGTATCTCCAAAATTCCAATTTTTCAGGAACATGAAAAAACACTTTCATAGAGAGCATCATACACAATAAATCTGAAACTGACGGTGTGATATGTCAGATTGGTTATTTTGATGTCAGCTGCTGTGGGTAGACAGAGGTTTTTGCCCACATTCCATATATGAAAAAAAGTAAAAAAGGCAAAAAGTGGAGATACATGTTTTTCATTGGAATGCGACGATATAAAAGATCAGAAAGTCAAAACAAAGTATTTATGATCAAGCACATTAAAGAACCAATGTATAATCACTAATTAATTGACTATAAATACAGTGATAGTATTATGACTCATGAAATGGCTAAGATGAAAGACCCAATAGTAATGAATAAGCTAAATTAAACAAGTATGTTTTAATCTGGATTTAAAAAACACCTATAGACCTGAGCTTCAGCGGCCGAGATGCTCGGGACCTGCCTCAGCTGAGCAAAGCGCTCGGGATGAGGTATACTGCTTCAGAAGATGTAAAACAATTTAGAGCTTTAAACTTAATAGGTAGCCAATGTAGCTTGAATAGAACAGGGGTTATGTGATCGGACTTTCTTTTCCTGGTAAGAACGCGGGCTGCTGCATTCTGAACAAGCTGAAGCTTCCTTAAAGAGACAGCAGGGCAGCCAGCCAGCAACATGTTACAATAGTCCAATCTAGAGGCTATGAAAGCATGCACTAGTTTCTCAGCATCATGTAGGGTTAGCATATTTCTGATTTCGGTCAGAAGTTTCTCAGATGGTAATAAGCAGTTTTCAAGATGTTACTTACATGGGAATCAAATGAAAAACCAGTATCTAGGATTACACCAAGATCCTTAACTGTAGCTTCTGGTTTCACAGAATAACCTTCAAGCACGAGGATGAAATCAGTGACCTTATTGCGGGCAGACTTGGTACCCAACATCAGTATTTCTGTTTTATCTGAATTTAGGAGATGGAAGTTTCTATTTATTCAAGCCTTTATGTCTTTTACAGTCTTTCATTTTGCGTAGCTGCGCTGCTAAATCTGGCCGAACTGATAAATATAATTGCGTATCATCAGCATAGAAGTGAAAGCCTACATTATGTTTGCGAATTACATGTCCAAGGGGCTGGATATAAGGGGAGAATAATAGAGGGCCTAAAACAGAACCTTGTGGTCACCATATTATCTCAAGAATCTCCACTTATGCTAACAAAGTGGTAGCGGTATGTCAAATAAGATCTAAACCAGGCAAGAACGTGTCTGTCTAACCCGACTGTGTTTTCAAGCCTGTCCATTAAAATATCATGGTCAATAGTGTTAAATGCTGCACTTAAGTCCAACAGAACCAAAACACAAACATATCCACAATCTGAGGCAAGCAGTCGGTCATTGACCACTTTAGCCAGCGCTGATTCTGTACTATGATGCTTCCAGAAACCAGACTGAAATAAATCATGCTTGTTATTCCTACTTGAGAACAGCGCTGATGGGCGACAACTTTCTCCAAAATCTTAGGCATGTTGGAGATTGGACGGTAATTGATCAGAGGGGTCAAGATGTGGTTTCTTAGAGTGGCATAACAACAGCGGTCTTTAAAAAAAAAAATCCCAACAACTTGGGGACATGGCCCAAGCTGAGTGACGAATTTATGATGTTTAGTAACGGTTCCCCAATCATTGATAATAATTCCAAAAGTATCTTGGATGGTATCGAGTCGAGTCCACAAGTAGTTGGTCTGGAGGACAGCATCACAGTATAGAGCTCATCATACCCAATAGGACCAAACTCATTAAGACATTCTTGGATTATGATGCCTCCTGAGTTATCATCATTTGAGGATGGAGTCCAAATTATTGTTTTTCTCATGAGATGGTGCTGTCCAGGGTACACCTTTTAGAGATTAATTTAACACCACAATCATTTGGTCAAGCTGGGATCTGAGTAACACCAACAGAATCCAGAATGGACACAAATGCTATTATTAAAGGGCTGTTTTCATTCTCCAAACGAATATTAAAATATTAAAAATGCCAACAATTACTCCTATGTTAGTAGACAAAAAGAGTTTGGAGAAGAATTCCAAAAAATTGTACAGTCGAGGAGGGGCTTTCTGTAGCTCCAAATACCACATCATGTGCAGGAGGATTATGATTATAACTATATATCCAGCTGGGGTGCACTCCATTTAAAACACTATAACCATGTGGTTTAAACCATATTTCTGTTAAACTGAGAAAATGTAAGGTTATTGTCCCTGAATAAATCATACACAAGCATCGTCTTTGGAGTCAGAGATCTTCTGTTTAGTAGACCCAGCTGTAAGTTAACAATGCTCCCTGCAGAATCTAAAATGGGTATTTCTAATAGATTTACTGGGTTAACACTACGATGTTATGGTTAGGGAAAAGGTCCTTCATCACGTGATGAGTCCAGAGTAGTAGTGAGCAGATAAACATCTATCTGTAAAGACTGGTTCGTGGCACAGCACCTCTTGATGTCAATCTAGCGCCTTCTTTCCATTTTAATCCCAATTTTACTGTTTTTATGCAAGTCTATTTCTATTTGACACCATCTGCCTGTCATAGAACCTGATCTGTATCGACTGCTGTGTTGTGAACACTTCTCTGTGCTAATGGTTCGGCGTTTTGGTTTTTAGCAGACTCGCCTCTTTTCCGGCTCACCCTGCCGTGTAAAGCACCTCTAGCTCCCTATGACTACCCACTATGGAGTGCTTTATCTTTTTGTAGAGCAAAGCAGAATGGCACATTTACTCTCTTTGAGTTTGCCTTCTAACATGACAATGACGTGAAACGCACAGCCAAGACAACACCAGAGTGGCTTCGGAACAAGTCTGTGAATGTCCTTGAGTGGCCCAGCCTGAGTGCAGTCTTGAACCCAATTGAATATCTCTGGAGAGACCTGAAAATAGCAGTACAGCTCGCCTGAGAGGAACGGGAGAAGATCCCCTAATCCAGGTGTGCCAAGCTTGTAGCATCATACCCAAGAAGACTTAAGGCTGTAATCACTGCCAAGGTGCTTCTACAAAGTACTGCGTAAAGAGTCTGAATACTTGTGTAAATGTGATACTTGTTAATGTTTAATACATTTACTAAACTTTGTGAAAACTTGTTTTTGATTCTTCTTTAAAAAAAATATTAATTATGGAGTTGTTGTTTTTTCAGGTAGATGAGGGTAAAAATTATCAATTTTAGAGTAAGGCTGTAACATAACATAAGGAAAAAGTAAAGGGATGGGATACAATCATGTTCTTTTTTTTTTTTTTAAACTGTCTTGAGAGTCAAGTGAGGTTTCTAAAAGATTTCATGAGTTTAACTGGCTGGAGATAAGAGACACTCATGAATTTGTACATTTGAACCTCAACCTTTACATCCCTGTTCCAACACTGAGAGCCCTCACCCAGCATCTCTCACCCAGCACAGACGGCATGATCAACTACAGAACAAATACATCACCCACGCTCTTTCCCCACAGACGTCCGACAGCCTCACTTGCTGAGCTGTATGTGTGTATGTATGTACGCGTGTTAAATACTGGGCCCAGACACTAGATGACACCATCTCCCCCACACACACACACACACACCCACACACACACAAACTATACTCCTCCGCAACTCGGTAAGAGAAAAACCCAGTTGCTAAGAAACCTGATCTCCATTGCAACTTAAAGCCAGAGCCATATCCTGCTGAACACAGGAGAGAGCAGCCCAGAGCCTGGAGAACCTTGCCGAAGCAGAGTATCGGCGCAGAGTGCAGCCACCATCTTGTTCCACTCTGAATTAAAGCAATCACCTGTTGAAATAAGTCCACATTTGAATTTTATTTTTCATTTATCTTTCAGAGCTGATGGCTTCTACTATTTTATGTATTAGGTATGAACCACACTGAGGCCTAATGCAGCCTAAGCAATAATATAATTTATATGATGAACTTTTCATAGAGTCAAGCTAATGTGTTACATGGAGCCTCTAAAAAACAAAATCACAACAACCAAAAGGGGTGACATTTTTTATTTATTTATTTTTATTTTTATTTAGATCAAGCTCCAGTAGTAGTCACTATATATTCATCCTTTTATAAAATACACTAAGCTTGAAACATTTTTCAAGAGTTAAAAAAAAAAAGGGGAAAAAAAAGGAGCAAATATTGCACAGCCAGTTAGGCCTCCAGGCAGAAAGCACGGTAAATGCTAAATGATATTCGAAGTCATAAATAACAAATCTTTACATGTGTTCATTTACAGTTTGAAACACAGATCAACCTAAATACTGATGCCTCTCATTGATATACATTTAGACGCTTGAATATATTATCATCTGTCATTTAAAAAAAGAAATTTCACTTTTAAGACAAAAACTGGCCTTGCGCTACTCATAACTCTGACCCAGATCTTCATCCGTGCACAAAGACTGTCACATGCAGCGCTACAGCATATTGGTATTTTCATGATCTCACAACTGGTTTTGGTCATTTGGCATCTGGCATCACGCAAAACTGGGAGGGTTGACGTAAAGAAATTGGAGCTTTATGGTAATCGTTGGATAATTTGGTGAGTCCAACATCAATAGGCGTGAGCAAAACAAAATGCATACTGGAAATGCACAGCAATAGATATGATACTGTATAGAATGTTATGATATAGTTCAACAACCTATTTAACTGGAGGCTACATGTAATGAATCTTAACCAGCTTCATCCATACCAGATGTATATAAGGAGTGCTGAGATACTCAAACCCCTGGCTCCAGAGCTGTGTGAATGAACTAAAATACAAATGGATGTCATTTTTGTGATGTGCCATTGTGCTGTTTTTTTAAGGCTGTGAAATACGAATTAACCACCACCTCCTTCTATTTTACTTCACTCAATTTTTTGTACACACTGAATATTGTTGGATGAATGAACCAAAATGGTAAGTCCTTTTTGGAAATGCCTTTATGTGTTTGTGCCATGTAGCAGCAACTGACGTAGGTCATTGCGATTGCCTGACGAAGACAGGGCCCCTCATGTCACTACAGGCTGCCCTCTGCTTGGTTAGCTAATTGTAGATGGAATGGTTCTTTGGTTGACTTAGGAAAACACCAAAAAGGTATCACTGTTAATCTCTGGCCTTGAAACTGGGGCTTCTATGTTAGTTTTCAGTCATTTTTAAAAAATGCTTCTTAGGAGGCAGTATTCCAGGAGTACCTCAGCTTCTGCACGTCATGTGAGAAAGCTCTGAAAACCGTCCTCATGCCCAGTGGTAATTCCTAAAAACATCATAATCATACAACAAGAGCTGGATTAGCACAGGCGGCTAACACTGAATACAGATTTGAGCTCTGTATACAACACCACATACAGGTTAACATTCACTTTCATATGCAAGGGCAAAGGAAAGCTACTCAAAATGGATGAGATGTTAGTGTCTTTTAAACGGCGAGGAAGGGCAGTCTCGTTTGAAAGCTCTCTCTGCCATCTGGACTGGTTTTGCCCCTCATATGGGCCTCTTTCATAGGTTGGCTCCATCGGAGGCCCATTCAGAGACCCGTCATCATTGACCAAAGCTGGCAGTGGCCAAACTCAGCTGGATTTGGGATAATCACCTTAGCACTCTTATATAGACCCTTTAACTCTGTGACCCCATGGCCACGGTCCTGCCAAGTTTGGTGTGGAACCCGGATGCACACATACACACTGGGTTGGCGTGGAACCCGGATGCACACATACACACTGGGTTGGCGTGGAACCCGGATGCACACATGCACACTGGGTTGGCGTGGAACCTGGATGCACACATGCACACTAGGTTGGTATGGAACCCAGATGCACACATGCACACTAGGTTGGTGTGGAACCTGGATGCACACACACATTGGATTTCTTATGCTAGGATGGACGAATAACTATTTCTGTGTATTTGTCTAGGTTCGTGTAGATTTTGCTGTACATGTCTACACACCTTTGCTTATCCATGTGTCTATTCATTCAGGTGGGACACACACTCACACACACACACACACACACACACACACACACACACACACACCCTGTTCCTTGGGCTGCCTCTTCTCTGTACCTAATCCAGACTCCCTGACTGCAACCCCGGAACTAGGAGTGTATGTGTGTGTGGGCAAAATGTTAAATAGAATACGGGAAAGAAGGTGACATTTAACCAGCGTCACTTGTTTACCCACAAAACCAGCATCTGAACTGGCTTCATCCATACTCCATACTCCACCACAGCTCCTTCAGGCCTCAGTCCCAGCCGTTGTCCTTTATCATGTGGGCCAACTCGATGATAAACTTCCCCTCCTTGTACTTCTGGCTGGTCTCAAAAGCGTGCTCCTGAAGGGAGGTGGACAGGGAGAGAGAGGAGTGACGACTGGAGTATTAAAAAGAGACCATTTCTTAATTTAGGTTTTTATAACTCTGTTACAAAACTTCACCTCTTGTACATCCTTCCAGATAAAAAGGTCTCCCAAATATGAACATCCGGTCTTTACTGGTTCTGTCACACAAAGTTTCTCTATAGTCTACAAACCTGGCAACCTTGGAGGCGTGAACTGCCAACTCTGAATACGTTCCACCTTGTTTGTCCTCTTTCTATAACAGACGGGTGCGGGCAGTGGATGGCTCTGTTCAAATTTCACGACCTTGCAGTTCAGTAGGTCAACCTGCCAATTTGACACTGAAGCATCTGAACAAGCTTATTAATATCTGATCCATTTATAAATAACGGGGCCACCTTGGCTTACATATGCGAGGTGTATTCCTTTCTCTGTTTCGCTACACGTGTGGGCTTGTGTGTTTTTCTCCACGCGCCCTCATGAGACATCTAATAACTAATTTGTCAAGCCTTACCAGAAAATTCAGAACCACCAATTCGTGGAAATAACAATCACCATGTGGTTCAGCTGCTGAGTGAAAATAGACACCATGCGAAGAATGCAAGCCACTTATGGATTGACTTTATATGTAGACTTCTAATCCTTACATATCTAGTAGGGATTATCTATTTTGGTGTTCAAGATCAGCTGATGTGTGTCCCTATCCATGGTGAATCCAAATACATGCCCTTGCTTACCAGAGACTTATGAACATACTAGTGTTCAAATACAGCAATGGGTCAAATGTTTGTGAACACAAATAAGTATGTTGCTTAGAGAGCCTTTAGTGGTGTAAACATGATTGCATGTGTCATTACACTCACATATTTCCATCCCAGTGTGGTTTTGCAGTTCTCACAGTAGATGTCTGCTACTGCATGCAGACCGGTGAGGAGCACTCTCTCTTCTGCTGGACCACAACCTACATTTACCCTACAGAGAGACAGAAAGATATAGAGAAATATAAAGAAAGCATAAGCATGCATAGGAGGATATTACCAAAGATAAAACCTTAAGCTTTTCATCATATACTCTATGCCAGTGGTGCCCAACTCCACTCCTGGAGGGCCAAAGTCCAGTAGAATTTGAGTACAAATTTGTACAATTTGATTCCTGCTTTAACACACCTGATTCATCTCCCCAGTAAGGGGCAGGGGAATTACCAAACTGTGTTTGAATATGTCCCTCGAGGACTGGAGTTGGGCACCCCTGCTGTATACTTACACAGCGTTGAAGAGATAGGCTCTGCCTTGACTTCCTTGAAAGGACTAAAAGAAAAGCAATAAAACAGCTTATAAGCTTTTCCCAAACCATCTTTTGACTCTGTACAGTGTTAAACAGTGACAACAAGCTGTGTAGCATCTGCTAGTCTGACCCCAAGCTGTCATCTCCCCTGCTCTGGCCATGTTTGCTCTTGCCTGCTAGCACAGTTTGACATGTTTTTAGTCTTGCGTTTACGTAATGACAGTTTCTCGAACCACTTTTACCAATAATGTTGGTTAAAACAGAACTAGATGGCAAACTGAATAAAAAACAGCAACTATTTGTTTGTAAGGCATTTCTCAGGAGAAGGAGTTTATTGCTCTTTTTCCCCAGCTGAGTTTGACAAAAACTTCACTATTCAGCAGATTCCATACAGAATTCATGTAGCAAAATAAATGTAAAAGCCGAGTTAGGTTCTAGCCATCGTAAAAGCCTTAGCTCAAAGCAACCGTCAATAAGCAGCGTTCACCTTGGAGATGAGCTCGTCATGGTTGGCGAGGTGCGCTCGGCAGTGGATGCAGCTGTAAGTGCGGTGGCACGTGGGCAGGTAGGCCTGGAAGGTTTTGGAGCGCGTCATGGTGAGCATAGGCGGGCTTGGTGCACGTTGCACAAAGGGGCTGCCGGCCCAAGACGGCTCACACGGGAAACACCGCAACACACACGTGAGGGCCGTGGTGGGGCGTGGGAGGGACACACACACCTGATAGAGAACAGCGGATCTGTACATATGCTTTACTTTACACACACCACTTTGCTCAGAGACAAAAAGAGAGACAGAGAGACATACGGAGAGATGCATAGCAACAGAAAGAGATACATGTAGAAACTGTACAGAGGCATAGAAAGAGATATATAGAGACTGAGATACACAGAAAAAGAAAAAAAGACATATAGACAGAGGGAGAGAGAAAGAAACAGAGATACACAGAGAAAGAGCTACAGCAAAGCAAAAAAAAAGAGAGACAGGAAGCTAGGGCTGGTGATAGTGCTTATGCGGGCTGGATCTGTTACAGAGAGTAATACGTACTTATAAAACTATATAGGAATATAGAAATATGTTTTAAAAAGCTGATCCGCAGTAGCCGCACTGAGCTGTGCTTTACAATTATGTCAGCCTGTGGAAAGCTGCTGCAGAGATTAGCTTTCTGGTCAGTTAGTGGAAACTTGCAGCACTTGTATCACTGACAACTCCTTTAACAACTCTATGCTTGGATTGTATTCTGCCTCGCTTGTGAGCTGCTTTGGATAAAAGCATCTGCGCTATGAATAAATGTAAATGTAAATGTAAATGTAGTAATCTCTGCATTGGGGCTAAGAATCAATGCTTCTGTGGGCTCTGAGTGGAATAGCAGCTCTTGTGTTCTCTCTATTGTCACCCAGGCAAAGGCGTGGGGTCAGGGCATAAAGAGACCACTGAGAGAGCTGGCGTACACACACTCACACACACAGTAGTCTCCCACATGCAGTCACACAAACTGATGCATCCACAAACAAACATACTGGCACACGGGCAACCTGCTATGACGCCGCTATGTCCTGAGCTGACCACCACAAGGATATTTCAGGACAGTCCAGAGCTCAACCTACAGTTTGCCCAGGATGCAATGCTTTTAACAGCCAGGAGTGTTTCATTACAGTTTACAGCCAACCAGAACATGGCGTGTGCAGGGCTGAAATATTAGCTGCCCAATAGTAGGCTCTCAGGCAACACACACACGCACAGAAATAAATGTTTTTTGCTGACATAATAACACCGTTTTATAGCAAAAAATCAATTTTGGATGCCGGGCATATTCATAATGTTTTCATAATGTTTCAGAGTCCACGTAAACTGATGCATCATCCCCAGCGGGGCTCCATCAACGCAAGCATCCGCTAGTGCAGAACCATGAAATGAGGTGTGGGTAATGTGGATGAGGCAGACTTATCAAATCCTCTCCAATCAATTTAATCAAATTCAGTCAGAGCTAAAATGACAAGAAAAAGGACTGATCTACCGCTAAAATCTGACACCCAGTCTGACCTGAGTTTAAATGATGAGAGTAGTATGGAAATAAGGCCTGCCATAATTTCACTTTTGGATGATTTGAATTTTGGATTCAGCATTTCATGTCTTTCATGTAGATTGATTCTGAGTTTCTTTTTTAAAACCTTATACAGCGTGTGCTTCCACAACAACAGTCAAGGACATGAGAAAAAAGATTGGGAATGAAAGACTCAGGCCTGTATAGTGTCTGTTTCGTTGGCGTTCTGTCTTTTCGCTGTTTCCTCTCATTCTCAATGTGCCCATTTTGCCAGCGTGCTCGCGCTGCCTTTCTCTCAATTCAATTTAATTCAATTCAATGAGCTTTACAGTTACAGCAGTTACAGTATTGCCGAAGCATTGAAAAAGACATTTTTATAAAAATAGCAATAAAAGAAAAAAGAAAAAGAGCAAAAGCTAATGCACAAAGCAAATTACAAATTCTTTCTTTCTTGCTCGTGTAGCGTGCCAGTTCCCCCCTCATGCGCGCTGATCAATTGGAGGTGTGCAGTTGGAGAGAATGCCAGTGATTGGACCAGCATGAAAGGCGTCGGAGAAAGGGGAAACTCTGACGTGCTTCAGGGCTCTCTTCACGTCACCACTGGCCAGATCCGTGTGCAACGCCATTGTTACTGGGTTTTTCCTTTTTGTATACGATATTGTAGCATTGTGGCGCCTGCGCTGTGTGCATTTGCATGCCCGTGGGCCCCCGCGGCCACCTGTTATTTATGTGGAAGAGTTCCCTGCTCTGTTGAAATGGGTGTTCGGTGCAGGGGGGGGGGAATTGTGGGATTTGTTGTCTGTGCTGGCCTGTGTTGAGCCAGCATGCTGTATGTGATCGCCACCTGCATCGCCACATCAGCCTTGTCGCACCAGTGTCGCTCGAGCAAGCCATCGCCAAGGCAGAGAGAGCTGAGGTGATCGAGTGAGTGACACGAGTGAGTAAGGGTGGGGAAACTCCGGAGGCCGGGGGAGAAGAGCTGGCTCGCTGGTGATTTTCCATCTCACGTGTGAGATTAAGTGCATCCTATTTATCTACCCAAACACTTGTATAGTATAAATGTAAATAGCATATCTAACATAGGCTGGAAGCTGTAGGGCGCATGAGCCTGTTTTCTTTCTACCTTTTTTCATTGTTTGTTAGAGAGTTAGGTTAGGTTGTTGTATTTTCTTTTCTTTAATTTTATTTATAAGGTAAATTAGTGGTTTTCCATTGTTAAGATTGTGTTGAGCAGTGACTGACCCTGTTATTTGCTTCCAAAAATAAAATATTGACTAATATCATATTACTGTTTGTGTCTCTTGTTTTGGGTCTGGCGGTCGGAGACAAGGAGGTTGGGGGGAGACACCCTTGTTATGTTGCAGCCTACCTAGACGGGTCGTAACAAAAAGCAAACGCAGTTTAACTACTACATGCTAGTGGAGAACATCAGTGTCATATACCACAGGAATAGGAACAAACTGTCTCGACCTGTTTTTGGGTTTCATACGCTGAATGACTGCCAACCATCCTGAGTTCCACAGTGACATTCCACAGTCACTGAGCCTTCCAGTTCCTGCTCCGACTCCTGGTCCTAGTTTCTAGTGCCAATCCATAATTTCCTGTTTCAGTAAAGCTACACGTGTCTTTATATGTAAAGAGTTTAATATTTATAGTTGATACCGTTAAAATCGTAGTAAATCTGTAAGTATCAGTTTTCTTTGAATACTATTATTCCTTACCTTAACCTGCACATACCTCTCTGCCCTGACAGGTTACAGAAATATTCCTGCATTTTTCAACCTAATCTCTATCTACCACATCTAGTGGTAGCTTAAATGATAAATTGACACGGAGGTAACAAAGTTAATTTGCAATAAATTAATAAATGATAATCAAATCACCTTTAATGACCAAATCACTTGGTAAATTACATGTTTTTTCATCAACTTTCTTTTTGTCAAAGAATATCACATCCACCTTTATGCATGGCCACCATGCACGTTAGTGGTAGTTTTGTGGTAATAATGAAAAAAGATGAATGACAGAACGTGGTGATAAGTGATAAATGATCATTTTGCATTTTGATAAATTCGATATATTTACTTCACATGCATTTTCCATCATTTTTGCCACTTTTACTCCTCATACAACGAGGACAGCTGACCGTTACTCAAGGGCGTAAAGCTCAACACTTAGCACAACAGCATCTCAGAACAGCATCTCAAGAGCACACTCACTGCCCAACCCATTCGTCCCCCTCTCCCCAAATCTCTAGCCACGCTCACAAAACAACACAGCCTAAAGACTAATCCCCAATTCTACCTCAGTAGGACTAGGACATTATTAATTAAGCAAGTGGAAATCTTTTGGCCTCTCTCCCTCGACGTACATCTCCTTGAGCACTTGCGATGGATGGTGCAGTCTGCACTGTCTACACTCCTGCCGAGCACAACAACCTTCCTTATGTAACCTGAGCAGCATCGCCCATAGGATTAACAGCAGCAAGGAGGGCATAGTGTGTGCCTGTCCTTACTTTCCACCCATCACTGCAGGGGAAGTGAGGCAGGCCCTACAGCCTCAAAAAAAACCTTCTCACAACCATTACACTCTGTAACAGTGAGAAGGAGACAGGTGCGATATGTTTGCATAGGGTCTAAAGTGCAGGAGGATTAAAAAGTGTTATCTAAGTTTGTGGATGTTCATATAAAACATACAGATTTTCTCTATTTTGGCAACTGCTTAACCTGTGTGTGTGAGATTTGGAGACTTTTGTCAGTTTGGGTTACAGCTGTGTATACAAAGTGTCCATTTCCAGGCTGGGTAGGACATTTAGACCCTGGAACAGAGAAGGTTAAGGACCTTGTTCAAGGACCCAACAGTGGCAGCTTGGCGGTCCTCAGGCTTGAATACATGTCCTTGTGATCAGTAGCCCAGAGCCTAGAGCCCTAACCACTGAGCCATCACTGCCCTAGGACAGTGTTTTAGTCACCACAATGCACAATGAGACACACACACACACACACACACACACACAAAACCTCATAAAAATCTATGGGTGGTGTTCAATTTTGACATACTGTTTAGCACGCTAGTTTAAGGTTGTCAATCATTTGGGTGACGTAGCACTGTGACGTACTATGTAGTAAAGTAGTGAGCAGCTGTCAATCATATAGGTGGCTAAGGCTACTATTTTGACATACTATTTAGTACGCTACTATGTGGTTGTCAAATCCTAAGGTGGCGTCCTATTTTGCTGAACTGTTTAGTATGCTAGTCATGGTCAATCATACGTATTATTATTATAACTATTTTTTTCCATGCTATGTCGTTGTGTAGTATGCAATTGTCAGTGCTGTGGGTGGGCCACTACGTTGACACACACACTTTAGTAAGATAGTATGTGGTCTATTCTAAACTGAAGTGTGACCGGTGTGGTGCGCGCCTCGCTCTATAAACTGAAGTGTGGCCGGTGTGGTGCACGTTTTTATACAGAAAACATCAGGAAACATCGGGAAACATCGGGAAGCCGCGCGAGGATGAACAGCAGTTATATGCACTGTGCCGTTCACGAGCGAAACGGCAATGACGCAGACGCAAACGCAGACGCAGCTGCAGCTCAACACCGGGCTTTAACCGCCTGCTCGGCTTTATTATCACTAACAACACTAACAAGAAGCGCACGCTTGAACAGCGGCGTGTATAGAAACCATTACTCGCGGCGGCGCCATGATTTTAAAGGTGTCCCTAAAAACAGCACCACTGCGGACGTTTCTGTCCAGAACATTAACACACTGAAGCATTTCAGTCCGATCAACAGTCCGATCAACAGATCGATCAACAGATCGATCAACAGTCCGATCAACAGATCGATCAACAGTCCGATCAACAGTCCGATCAACAGATCGATCAACAGTCCGATCAACAGATCGATCAACAGTCCAAACAACAGATCGATCAACAGTCCGCAGAGATGCGGCTGAACCTTACTGGCTCATAATAACCCTGTCAGTCAGCGGCGAGTTTCACACCTTGGAACCACAAATGTACAGATAATTGACAAATGTTTTACCTTGGAAAAGTAGAAATGAGCCCTAGACGGCACCGTGTCTGTTGCTGTAAAGGAACGCCAGCTTTATGTGTGTTGGAGAAGCCCTTCGTGTCATGTCCTGTCTGCTCCGGGCTGCTGCGGACGTGGTTTTGGGGGGGTTTCATGTAATTGAGCAGAATCATCCTGCGCTTCGCCTGCACAGACTGACAGCTGTCTCCGCCAATCAGAGAGCGGGCCAGCCTAGCAACACCGCGCTGATTGGTCCGAGTGAGGTAACGAGACAAAAAATCCTCAAGCTCGTCTGAACTCTTATCTCCCATCTACCTGCAACTCTGGTTCGCTCATGCGCAATATGCGTAATGTTGTGTACCGTTACGCTAATGATGGTTATTTGTGCTGGCCCCACAGCTGAACTGTGCTGTATTGTATCGTGTTGAACAATGTTGTCCGCGGGATAGTGGCCAGGATGTGTGCTGTCGCCTCTCCTGCACAGTCTCTTCAGGAATGACTAGAGCGCGCCATGAAACAGCTGCAAGAGCCAGTGCACACACGCACACACACACACACACACACACACACACATCCTGAAGTGTGCAGATGATTCGGCCATTGTTGGACTGCTTCAGGACGGGACAGATGGATCATGAGCCTGCGGGGGCTTCCCACGAGATTATGGGCCCCCGTCCCATTGAAACTTTTCAGTCCAGGCCCCTCAACCTAGGGACCCTGGGTAGTCAGTTCTTACACTCTAAACAAATGCTCATTGATATATTGAAGGTTAGTCAAACAAACAAACATGATCAAATCAAGATGAGCGAGGCCCTTAACCCTCTCTGCTCCAGGGGCGCTGTATCATGTCTGACCCTGACCTCTGACCCCAGCTCACCAACATGCTGGGATATGCGAAGAA
>JAOUQW010000047.1:7279843-7289940 GCA_028565825.1 Olivaichthys viedmensis | reverse complement strand
GTGATTATAGTGAGTGTGTGATTATAGTGAGTGTGTGATTATAATGAGTGTGTGATTATAGTGAGTGTGTGATTATAGTGAGAGTGTGATTATAGTGAGTGTGTGATTATAGTGAGTGTGATTATAGTGAGTGTGTGATTATAGTGAGAGTGTGATTATAGTGAGTGTGATTATAGTGAGTGTGTGATTATAGTGAGTGTGTGATTATAGTGAGTGTGCAGTTCCAATGAGTGTGAGTTGAAGCGAAGCTGATGATTGGTCGGCTGCTGTAACGCCCATTATGACATCATCAGCTGGCAGTTGGAATTTAAACGATGCCGACATTCCGTCAGTTTCTACGGGAAAGTTTCACACTTTAATCTGAAACAGTTTTTAAAAAGTATAAAGTTTATATAAAACCTCCAAATTAAAATCTCAAAAAAAATCTTTTTTTAAAACATTGTTAAAAAGGGAAGAAGAAGAAGAAGTCATTTTAACCTGAACACAGCATAACTGGTTATTTACTGTGTGTGTGTGTGTGTGTGTGTGGATTTAAGACAATGTGAGGAAACAGCGAGCATGTGTGTGTGTGTGTGTGTGTGTGTGTGTGTGAGAGACCACGAGACAGCGTGCAGGTGGCTGATCAGCTGTCATACACACACACACACACACACACACACACACACACAAGCAGGAAGAGAGGATGATCTGTACAAAAACAAACTGAGAGAAAAGCAGAATCACTGAATGGAACATGATTTTGATGGAAAACAGACTCACTGTCACACAAAGATAGAGAGCAAAATCCTCTTCTATTCTTTTTCTTTCTCCTCTCTCATCCCTCCATTTCTCCTCTCTTCCCTTTTCTTTTCTTCTTTCCTCACTTTCACTTTCCTTCACTCTTCTGCTTTATTCTCCTTCTTCTTGACCTCGTTTACTTATCTTCTCCTATTGTATTCTCATCTTTTCTTCTCTCATCCTCCATTTTCTTCTACTACTCTTTTCTTCTATTCTTATCTTTGTTCTTCTCTTCTTTCTCTCCCTCTTTCCTCCTGACTTCTCCTCCTTTCTTCTCCTCTTCTCTTATTGTATTCTCATCTATTCTCCTCTGCTCTTCTCTCATCCTCCCTGTTTTCTTCTTTTCTCCTCCTCTTTCTTCTACTCTGATTTTTATCTCATCTCCATTGTTCTCCTTCCTCCTGACTTGTCCTCCTATTTTCTTCTTCCTCTATTTCTTTCTCCTCCTCTTTCTCTTCTCCTGTTTCCCCATCTTTTCTCCTTTACTTTTCTTTTCCACTCTTTCCACTGTTTGTTGTTCACACAAACAAAACTAACACACACAATGACAGGCGTGGTAACACAAACAACAGGAGACAATACGGGACGGACACAGGCGGGTATTTAAACACTTAGAAATCAAAGGACGAACAAGGAACAGCTGGGAACATTTAACATGACTCACGTGACAGGGACAGGCGAACACACACACACAAGCGCATGGCGGCCGTCGCCATGGCGACCGCCACGCTATGTCCCGCGCTCAGCCGCGCACGTGACACTAAACACTTATTGGTAACACTTTACTGTAGGGCAGTGTTCAGAAGGCTACATAACACCTACATAAGGCCTTCATGACAACTGACATAAACTGACATAAACATTTATAAACACTTATTCCAACAGGCATCAGGCTTCTTTTGTCAACTTAACTGATGCCAGTTGGAATAAGCGTTTATAAATTTTTATGTCAGTTGTCATGAAGGTCTTATGTAGGTGTCATGTAGCCTTCTGAAAACTGCCCTACAGTAAAGCGTTACCCACTTATTTTAGGATTTCACCAAATCGGGCCTGATACTGGCCTGAAACGCTGGATCGGATTTAGCACATTTTCTGATCTAATCCACTGACATATTCTATCCCATTAATGCATTTGTTGTGGACTGACACAACACAGATCCTGCATTAAACATAGACAAAAATTGTCTTAAAGCCGCCACCATCATGCCTCTGATGTTTCGCATGACTTGGAACAGAAGTATGCATAAAGTCTGCTCAGTTACTGTGAGGATGTGAGTACACACACAAATACACACACCGTCCCAAGTTAAGAGTTAAACAGAAATGAACATTGGCTGAGGAGGGCTGGCGGAGCTTTGAGGTGAGAAACAGGCGCGTATCTGCAGCAGCAGTGTGCAATAAATAAAACAAGTGCACCAGAAATAGTTGAATTGATTCTGTTAAGTTGAGTCTGTGCTGCTCAGTGAAGTGAAACCAATCCAATAATGTGCAGGCAGAAGTTGGGACAGGCTGGGAGGGATGAAGGAAGCACAGGAGGGCGAGAGAGAGGGGAACAGGGACGCTGAGTCTGTTTGTTTGTATTGGCAGAGATCCGTGAGGCCTTCAGGGTGCTGGATCGCGATGGCAATGGCTTCATCTCCAAGCAGGAGCTTGGCATGGCCATGCGCTCGCTCGGGTACATGCCCAGCGAAGTGGAGCTAGCCATCATCATGCAGAGGCTGGACATGGATGGTGAGTTCCAATTCACATACACACTGTATTTAGCCAGTAGTCTTCCCCCCAACATCTAAAAGCCTGAAGTGAGCCTCTCTGTCTCCTCTCTCCCTAGCACTGTCCAGTCTGCTTATCAGTTTTCCTTGCCTTATCCGCCAGGTGTCCTACTGAAAAAAACGTGCTTTTATAATAGCGTTGTGAAGGTATACTGGTATATATTATAGGGTGATAAATACATTCTTAGAAAAAAAAGTTAAATCCATTATCCCTAAAAGTTCTCCGGTTGTCCCTCTGGGGAAACCCTTAACCCTTAAAGATTCTATGTAGAAACGTACAACTTAGTGTTTTCCTATCAGAGAGGGTGCTAGGGAGAACTATTTCAGGAGAGAACTCTTCACTATCCGAGAAAACCTTGAAGAACCCTTGAAGGGTTCTTTTTTCTAAGAGTGTATGGAAATTTGAAAGTGTGGTATACCGTCAATTGTTTTTATTCAAAAATGTTTATTTTTAGCTGTGCTCATCCCTTAAAACATGCTTCACGATTTTTAAAACTGGTTCATCTACTTTGTACAGAGAATGTTGTATTGTTACATTGTTTTGAATACTATAGCAATAAAATGCACAGAAGCGTATTACACAATTGTTTTTCTTTCATCATTATGTCGTTTTTATAAATGATAAAAAAATATATAAATATTATAAAATTACAAAATAAAATGCCTGGTTTTGTCGACAAAACATCTTTTTATTATGAGACAATATGTCATTTTAACATCATAATGAAACATCTCACTATTATGCTAAAACAATAATAAGCTGCAATTACACATTAGTTTTCACTCTTTGCAGTTGATAGAACTGATCAAATTCTTCTTTCTGCTGGTCTTCGGTCACATCAAGATTTTATTAGGTGGAAAAGTGTGAAATGCAATGCACATTTGACATTCCTTTTCCATAGTAACATGAGGAAATCATACCAAAATGAAAAGCAAAACCTTCGTGATCTCTTTACTGAAAAACAATTTGTATCGATTTGCTTTTAAAGAATCAAATTCTGAATTTGTCAATTTTATACAACCCACTAAAATGCAGTCCACTCAGCTATATTGCATTCCACTGCATAACGCTGTAAAGTGCAAAACTAAATATTAAGTACCTCATGACAAAACTGTAAATGATGCAGTACCCATCATTTCAATCATCAGTGCAGGAGTTGGGCCAAAATGTAAAAGATTTACAGTTCAATCACTATACAGAACTTGGGGTCGTGGTTGAGTAACTAGTCTGTAATGCAGTTGAAGTTAGCTTGTTTTTTGAGGGCTATCACACAAACTTTAAACGTCTATTTGTGAAGAAGTTAGAGAAGAAATCAATAACCTGCTTCATCACGTGAGTAGAGTGTGGCGATGTAAGAGACGAGTACTTTCAAAGTTCTTATCCTTTCTCTGAAACTATGTGACCTTGACCATGGCCCCAGATCAGTAGAGGACAGTGATTAGACTGTGATAACATTTGATCATGGCACAGTGCTGCAGTGTTTATATTAGATTTAAATGTGATAAAGATAAGACTACAATAACATTTAGAGAAAGGCAATGAGGTACCTGACATTTTGTTTTGGCTCGTTTGAGGAAGCACACACTCAAAGCAATGCTTTGTGCATACACCATCTTACATTGTTCTACTAAAATTATTGTATTTAAATAACAAAAGAGCCACTTGGACCTGATTGAAGTTGTGTTATTCTTGATAAGTGAACTGTGGTGGCATTGAAATCTTAATGGATACAAATTTTAACATCTGAATTGCATAAAAGCAGGACATTATTATATTTCGTCTGAACTATTTCACAACATCTTGATATTATTAGGGACAATTTTGCCATATTAACGAGACATTTAGTTGTTATAATGGCATATTTTTGTTCTTCAGAGCTTCCATAAAAATGCATGAGAAATCGTGATTGTAAACTTTGTAATAAAAAATCTTCCTTATCTTACTGCTTAGAAATATGCCTTGCACGACCTTCTGTGCTAGCTTGTAAGCAATCATGCTAATTATTTATAGCTGCTAGTCTTCAATTCTGTTTCATGACGAGGGGAAAAGGAACTTGGTAGTGGCATTCAGACTGGGGAAACTGAAGATTAGATTCATGAACTAAAAATCATAAACTAGTAGATCACCAACATCCCAAAATAATATTAGCTGACCACCTAAATGTTTATCCCCAAACAAAATTAGTTAGAGAAAGTTAGAGAAAATCCCAAAACACAGTGGGAAAAATAATGTGGAGAAAAAAAATGTTCATGCTTGGATATGATCCATCCATATAACTAGCTAACTATCTGTGATTACCTGATAGAAGAGTCAATCAGTTATTCCGTACGGCACAACTAAGCCAACCGAGTTAGCTTGTTTAGTTCATCTATTTTGTTTTAGAATATGTCAAGGCGGGACACTTGTATCGTGATATAGCCTACAGAAAAATCTGATGTTAGGTTAGAATGTTTCATATCATCCTCGCCCTAATGTACACCATGAACAACCTACGCCACTCTGGGAGCCGATCCATGTTCATTTATCAGTAATTATTATTTTTAAGAAAACACTGTATGTGTGAAATCTACTCACTGTCGATGTGATGCTTAGCTTATATCTGTGTTATGGCTCCTTGCAGTTCCAAATGCATGAATTCCATTATCTATGCACTACTGTGAAGCCCTGTTCTACTAAACTAATACAAGGTTGTCCCAGAGTCATGGTGAACAAGGGGTGCTTATACACACTCAGAGGAGTGCATTATTCCCACCGGTCTTTGCTTCTTTTTGTCTTTTCTTAGTCTGTGCTCTTAGTCAGCTCTGTGCTCTGATTCAACACTACACAGGTTGGCTAAGCAATTGATTCATGAGTGGATGGTGGACAGAAGAGACGACTCTGGAGCTCTAGTGCAGGACTATTTAACTTCACTAGCAAGTGGGCCAAATTGGAAAATGATGCGACGTGTACAGGCCGAGCAAGAATACTTTGTTGAAAGGCTGCTACAGATAATGATTCTGCAGCAATGATTATCTCTTTCATTTTATTTTTGCCATAAAAAATAAGCCCACATAGTATCCATGCCATTGTTGCACAGTAAGTACACTGGTTTATCAAATCTTGTGGTAAAGGGAACAAGTAGGCTTATTTATCAGTCAATTTAGGCTGGAACTGATGAATTTTAATATTACATTTCCAGCATGGAGAGAGACATGTTGAAGTTTTTTGTAAGCTGAGGTTGGCTAAATAAATGATCTGATGACAGGAAAAAGAGACAAACTGACAGCGTGTGATAGCGATGATAAGACTAAAGGATTGACAGATTAGGAGTTTCCAGAACGGAGAGAAAATTGTGGCGCATACTTCAAATAAATTTGTCATTTATTCTTAACACAAATCAAAGTAGCAGATTTCCCCATGTATAAACTATATTTACTGATTTGCATGTAGCTTAGTTCTAAACATAGTATTAATGCTAATTTAATACTATGGGCCATTTAACAAATAAAATGGCCCAGATTCGGCCCACCGGTGTTTGAATATTCCTGCTATAAACTGAGTGTAGACCAGCTCTGCTCCACAACCCATCCATTTATTTCCGCACAGGCCTCAGCACGTTAGTAACAGTCAAAAGGCAGATGCTATTCAGCTAATCAGTGCAGTCACTTGGCTGAGCAACTCAGTGCCTGAGGGGTTGCGTACAGCGCTCGAATGAAACCGAATGTAGTGCAATTGACTCATCCTCCAGGAAGCGAGAGCTGTGATGAGGCACTCGCTGCACAGCGGCATCTTGGTTTGACCAGGTTTGCATTAGAGGAGGTGGATGCTTTACTGACATTTAAGAAAGCACCTCACATTTGTGTCTTTTCCACTTTATCTCTTCTGCTGATGATTCATCAGACTGACACACACTGAAGAGGTATAGTAAAGGGAAGCACTTTAAGAACTACTACTTAAAAACTTAATAAAACATTTTTGCCTTTGTACGTATGTTAGTATACACTTTCATATAGGTCTGTAGTTAACAATACACCTATAAACCATAAGACTCTATGTCTACCTACCTGCATATCTACCTTTCTGGTCTTACTGTCTACATAACTACCTGCTCCTTAGCGAGCTATCAGAGGGAGTTGAGGGCAAATGCAACTTACAGTGTTTTTTTTTTTCTTCAGGAGATGGACAGGTGGATTTTGACGAATTCATGACGATACTTGGCCCCAAGCTCCTGTCCTCCGAAACACGGGAGGGCTTCCTTGGAAACACAATAGACAGCATATTCTGGCAGGTATGTGCTTATTGTACTGCACAATGTTTTTATTGATTTTGCTTATATATATTTGTCTGTGAATGCTGGATATTTGATATCTGAATCCGTTTCTGACTGTTTCTGATCTGCCTTCCATGTGGTTGATACACCCACATTGTACCACCACAGACAGGGATTAAATGTCAGAAATCACATACAGCTGACACAGCTTTGTAATTCTTTAGTCATGGCATGCCAGGTGATGGATGTGTTAAGCAGAAGCATGATAGGCAGACACAAAGAAAAGAGGCCAGATTCTACACTCACAGCTGCAGCTCCCACTCTGGAGCGTAATAGAGCACTGGTTGATGCTATCAGGGAAGATGAAGTGCAGGCAGGGGTTAAAGTGGGCCGGAACGATCCGGAAGATCGAGATAGAGTTTTCTGCTTTTACCTGTAGCACAGTATAGGGGCGCCCGTTCTGGACACGAGCGTTGCGCAAATTCGAGCAATAGAGAAGTGCGCGCGCGTGTGTGTCTATGTGCACAGAGCGCCCATGCGTACGCACCTCAGCATTTGCCGCCCTGTCGCCTATGCCAGGAACCGCTACTGTCTACCCGTGAAAGTAGGAGGAGTTTCTCTGGAGATTATCGGGTGGTGACTTGATAGGCACGAGTCATAAAATACTACACAAAATAAACAATAAAAAAAGATTTTGAAGTGAAACCATGCATATCTCACTTGATGTTAAAATGTGCGTGGCGCTGCTGCGTTTCTCTCTTATAACTAGTAAGCACGAGACACAGCGAGTTTGTAATGACAGTGCGTGCACCCAAACACAATACTTTAATCTTTAGTGAAAATACAGAGGATCACACTTTCACTTAATGGCTGCCCGTGCACCCAAACGCAGACAAGTGTGCCAATACTTTAATCTTCAGTGACAATACAGAGAAGTACAGAGAAGAGTGAAAAAAAGACACACACACACATACACACACACACAAGCACACCCACACACACACACAAGGAGTCGTGTCCAAATCTCATTCTACACTAAGCATCCTCATGGTAGGTAGGATAAGCATAAGCACTAGGTAGGGCGTTCAGCTCCATTATGTTATACTCTATGAATGGCGCAAACAAAGTGAATAGGAAGCCATTTGGAATTTGTCCTAACTAGAAGATGGCAGATTTTACTTGTATTACGGGGAAGAAACGTAAGATCAATCTAAATAGCAATAAGAAAACATTACCGTGTGTAAATAAATCAAAATGAGTCTGAAACTGGGATGTTGGCTCTTAAATCCAGCAGAAAAAGCACTTTAGAAAAGAGAAAGAAACTGGCAGACAGTCGCTACACAACTGAAGATTTTTGTGCCAGTAGAGAAGTGACCAGACAGAGACATTAATCAGGACGATTCTGTGCGATCGCGTTTAATCAATCGATGGTCTGCACTGTTTTTAGCTCCGCCCACATGTCCTGGCTCAGCTCGCTAGTTCCTGGGCAAGAAGGGTAACCACATTTAGCATGGATACTTAGGTACGGCACAGCTCGCTTGGCGGTGGAAATAGCCAAAAGAGGCGTACCGCACCGTCAGGTGGAAAAACGGCATTAGTGGATGAATTCAAAACAAGAGTTTCACCACCTTCCAAATTCCACTTTAACCCCTGAGTGCAGGCGCTCGTGACCTTGGCTGGTCGTAAAAGGCGGGTCTGTCAGGACATTCAAACAGCTGACAGCCTGCCGAGGACAGAGTGACCATCTCCATACTCTGACTAAACTTAGGATATTAATGGATGTGGACGTTAGCTTTTTTAGAAAGGATCATAGTGACTGGCTTCAGCTGGTAGACTTATTTTGGGCAAAGCTTTCGAACCAGTGTAAAATGTGCCCAAGTTTTTTCCAAACTCTGTGCTTTTTCCTGCAGTGGTCATATGTTACTTATTGAGCATATCCTACTCAGCCCTTTAACAACTTTTCCTTATAATTTGTAATTAATATCTTGTGTGGCTTTGCAAAGAGGTGTTAGAAAGTCACATGGAACAGAGTGATTTTCACTGCAACTAAGTGAAACGATTGACTCTCCTCTTTATGCTTCCTGTGAAGGGCATTTGACTCATCCAGTCCTCGTTTTAATGCACAATTGAGTGTGCAATGACTAATTTTCCCCTCCCTGCGAGCGCTGTCTGCTTCTCCACTCGATGCATATTTTCAGGTCAGGGTGAGAACTCGATGGCAGTGTCCAAGACAGAATGAGTCCCGCTGTCTATTTTCATTATGTCCCCCAAGGCCAGTCTCCACAGACAGCACAGTTCATTCTTAAACGTAGGAGTTGGGCTGGAGCTCATCATTCTGTCTGATGCATCTGGAGAAGGGGACACTCCTCATCTCCATTTCCTCCATTTCACACGAGGTGTATTAGTTCTAACAGACGTAGGTTACAACCAAACCTACGTTACATAAATCAGAGAAGGAGAGGACGAGCAGCGTTGGGCTGAGATTGAACAAGCTCCCCGTTTATGACCGAGAACTATTCCTACAAACGAACATATCACCATTCAAAGTATTCATAATGGCATCATTCCTCAAGCATCGACACAGCGGGTCATTTCATAACTCCCACATGGCTGTCATGGGTTTAATTATGGTTTATGAATGGCTCCCAGAGTTTCTTAGAGGACGCCGCCATTAAGTATTTATCTTCTCTGCTGTGCTGTTTTATCAAGCCTGTACTTTGGTGCTCACGCTGCTTAAAGGAATAGTTTAGTGAAAAATCAAATTGACATAATTTTCCCTTTTTTTCACAAATCTAGTCGATCAGCCAAGACATGCTTGGTGTCGGATGTTTGCTTCTTTAGTTTTGCGCTGGAACTACAAGGCTAATGTAGCTAACAAGTAATGCAAGTTTATCTTATAGAAAATCTTTTCCACAATTGTATCTGCCTCAAACCGCATCCAGTTCTTGAGTAATCATGCAGATTAGCCAGTATGCTTTAGGACACAGTATGACTTTACCGTGTAGCTGATTGCGGTAACGATAGAGGCACAGCCATCTTGGACAACTGCAATTGCTTTTTTCCTTAGTGCTATTTTGTTATATACTCATTCTGCCCCTAGGTTTGGAAGTGAAGTCCCAGAAAGCGAGAAGTGCATATAATAATATAGTTCCTGTCACGGTCTCCCCGCCGCGGTCTCCCGCTTATCGTGCGCGCCGCAGTTTCCAGCGAGCCGCGCACTTCCATGTTTGTCATTGTCATGTGTTTTTGTTTTGTTTTATTCACGTGTCTTGTTTTGATTCTGTTCACGCCCCCTCTGGTT
>JAOUQW010000047.1:7261064-7272133 GCA_028565825.1 Olivaichthys viedmensis | reverse complement strand
CGCTGATTGCTCCCAGGTGTTTCTCCTTTGCGTTGATTGCGGAGCCTCGCTCTCGCTAGAAGCGCGGTGAACTTGAATGCGGAAGCGTTTCGTTCGTGCCACGCGGTGAACTTGAACGCGGACGCGTTTCGTTCGTGCCGTGCGTGACATCAATGCTCTGAAACTTCTTGCAGTTTTGATAGTTGAATATTTTGTTCTCCGTCTTCTTCATATTCTGTGTCAGATCCCGGAGGGTATTTATTTAAGTTGTACGGGAGTGCTGGAAAGGGGAGAGTAGATCTGGTTTTCTGTGAGAATTTTGTCTGTAGCATGTCCGTGTGGTACTCAGAGGGGCTCACATGCATTGGCTTGGTGTCAGCAGTGGCCGAAGGATTTCCGGGGCTCTGGAGGGTGAGATTTATCGTGCAAAAAAGAGAACGCGATTAGCATCAGGTACCTTCGTGAGTGTGGTAGCACCACGACCGTGGTTGCAACTATGCTGCTCACACTAATTAACTAAGATAAAATACTGTTTGTTTTTTTCTTAGTCTTTTATTCTATCTGTTAATTTAAGAGGTGGTTTTCTATCTAGAGAGTAAAGACAATTACAATCATTTTTTTCTGACTGTACTATATAAGTTTTGTACTATATAAATACTATATTAATTTCCCTATGACATACATTTCATAAACAAAGTACTTTACTCATCCCTTCTTCCTCTTTGACTAGTTACATAAGTGTACACATCACTAATAATGTATATAAGCACTCAATGAACATATCTTTTGATTGTACTTATCACTGGTATTTAATGCGACTGTATACACCAGGAGTATTCAACTACAATTAATGAAGGTCCAGTTACGTAAACTTTCTTACTTACAAAGGTCCGGTAAGCAAACTAACATGGCTGAATGGCGACTACAGTTAAATTTTAATGCTTAAAATCTGTTGTATTTTTAACATTTTTAACATCTTTATAAACATTAATTTGCACGCTCTTGGGCTGAAAGGGAATGGATGAGCACTCGGTGGACCTTTCATATCGAGCTTTGAGTTGGTTTATTTTATTTCTCCTTAGAAGCTAATTTAGGGTGGAGGTTAATTCGTTACATTTTTATGTTTTGTTTTGTAGCGGCGCTTTCTGACTAGCGTCACGGAGTCCATGTCGTCACTTCACTGATCAGACCAGAGACAAGGGTAAATGAAATGAAAAATCTATGACCTAATGTCTCTAGCCCTGGAGCTAGTCTTTGGTCCTGTGAGCTGCCTGCAGTTAAATTATTTACATAAATATGTGATTGGATGAGCCGTAACAGAGGATCTGCTCCAGAAGCCGTGCTAGTTCATGTTTAGAAAACGAGTCACTGAACTACGTTTTTTCCCCCATAACTACGGTATTTTTCAAGTTCTCGGTTTGGTCCAGTGAAATACTTTGCTGGGTCCGCATCCGGGCTGCGGTGCACCAGTTGATGACTCCTGGTATATACCACTCGCTACACATACGCTCAGTGGCTACTTTATTTGGTACACCTACCTTATACCTACACTCATTGGGCATTTAATCAGGTAAACCTACCAGATAGGTCACTTAGATAGATTACCGACTGTAGCCCATTTGTTGCTGTGTACAGTTTGACAACCCCTGCTACCCTGTCCATAAGTGGAAAGGTACCATTGCTGACCAGATATTATTCGGGTGGTGGACCATTCTCACCACAGCAGTGATACGGACATGGTTGCTCAGGTATATCAGGTGTATCAGTGTATCAGGTGCAGCAGCAGCAGCTGGAACAACAAGGTAGGTGTGTCTGATAAAGTGGCCAGTAAATGTACACAGTGACTAAAAACCCAGCAACCCTGCTGCACCTGATACACTCATATCAGCACCACACACACTACCATGTCAGTGTCACTGCTGTGCTGAGAATGTTCTACCACCCAAATAATATCTGGTCAGCGGTGATCCTATGGCGGTCCCTTTCCACTGATGGGGCTGACAAATTGTGCATAGCAACAGTCAGTAATTGTAATCCTACAAAGTGACCTATATGTAGGTATAAGTGTGAATTTGTTCTTTTAAAAAATATATATATATTTATATTCTGGTATATATAATTTTATACCTTGTTAAAATTTATGTTGACACCAATGGAAATTCCATGTGTCTTTTATTCTTGTACTTCTTGTACTCGGTGCAGAACGCTCTGCCTTGATGTTAGTAGACATGAAAAGATTTGAAAACACTCATTTGAAGTGAATCGTTCAAAGTATGCCATCAGAGGAAAAGTTGCTCTAGTTATGTGTAAATATTATCCAGATGTCTTGAAATGCACTTTAATCGTATTCTGTTCCCTCTGTTAACCCAGAAAGTGTGAAATCTCAGAGCATGGTAATTTGCCAGCTAATTTGTTTCTGGCTTTTTACAAGGGTTCTACTGATTAAGTCAGACAATTAAAGGCTGCACTCCATCAGTGGCAGTGTTGTTCAGACATGCCAAACACAGCGGCACTGCTTTCAAAATCTTCCTGTGTTCATGTTTCACTCCTACACGACAACAACTGGGTTTGATTCTTATAAATAATGTCCATCCATTTTTCATGCTGGCTCTTTTGCGCCAAGCCTCCTTCTGTTCATAATTTTTTAACTATTAAAATTAATATTACATAAAGACGCTGAATTGAATTAGCTGTTGAAGAAATGCTGGGCTTTTTCTTCTCCCTTTGCTTCCTTCAGTGTGCCCTCTGTTGCTGCCCCTCTAATCAGCTTGAGGATATAAGGAACATTATTTAGCACGTCATAGTGAGGTTTTAGTGGGGAGATGCTGAACGGTAATCAGGGCTATTTTTCATTTTCTTATTTATTGTTCAGGATAAATAAGCACCGGGACGTGTGCTGTGTCTGTGTTCTGTCAATTGACATGTCAGTTTCTGTTTAACTTTAACTTTTAGTGTTTCCAACTGCTTATAATCAGAAAATAGATGGTCTCCATAGTTTGATCTTTTGAATACAGAGACTCCTTATGCTGTAAAATGATACTCCTTTGAATCGTAAATTTTGCTCTAAAATTGTATCTAAAATTGTCATTTTGATTGGATTTTTTTACCTCTCCCTTTTCCATGCTGCCAGCTGTAACAGTCTTCTATGTAACAGCATTTAAAACAGACATTGACAAGATGCTAATACAGCAGCCCTTCAGCTTTCACATATCTCAGAACAGTATGACTACTGTGGCATCTGTTACATTACAGCTGAACACAATGACATGGCATAGCAGTATGCTTGTGTTTGTGCGGTTCTGGTGTCAGTGGTTGGATAAAGCATCACTTTAGAGTGGACTATTAAAATGGCTGAAGGATGCAGTGACTCACCTTCCCCCTAAAGACTGCAGTCTCAGTGGGCACACACCAACATCCAATGACTGACACCTCACTCTCCAGCTCATGACAGTGGAGGCCTAATTGTACTACGGGGGTGTCTGGAAAAAAAAGTCTAGAATAAGAAAAAATCTTTTTAAAACATGCCCCGAATATGAATGTAAAATGTAATTGCAGAAGCTTGCTGATGATGCAGACTGTTGCTGTTTTCTATAATAGGGACTAATCCACTCCAGAAATACAGTCTAATCAAATCAGATTAGTAATACAAAAAGGGCAGAAGATGGATTAGTGTGAAAACAACACCAGACAACTGTTTGATGATGGTGTTAATGTCATGCTATTATTCGTTATAAGGGAATGCTTCAGAAGTAGCTCTTTGCCTTTA
The DNA here is from genome assembly GCA_028565825.1 of Olivaichthys viedmensis. Classification (NCBI taxonomy): domain Eukaryota; kingdom Metazoa; phylum Chordata; class Actinopteri; order Siluriformes; family Diplomystidae; genus Olivaichthys; species Olivaichthys viedmensis. Next base: position 7,268,388 of record JAOUQW010000047.1, on the reverse strand, counting down.
AACCAACCATTTGGACACAGTTAGTCATGTCCTAGACATCTAATCTAAATGTTAGGAGCCATTTTAAGTTTTATTATGAACAGGTTTGGTGTAATTTATTATTTAATGTAATTTATTAACTACAGTAGTTAGTTCCATTCAAGGCGACATAGTGGTCTTTTGTTTTTTTGTGTTTGGTTGAAGCATCTACAATATGGTTAAAAAGTCTACCCACAAGAACTGTTTTTGTTTCATCATAGTCATCATAATTTTTGAAAAAAACAATAAAATTGATCAAATTATATTTCTCAAACAACATTACCTCTTTTTTCACTAATATACAGTGGTATATACAGTTATGTTACAAGCTTACTCTAGAATTGATTCAAGTCATTCTTTCTCCATCAATCTGCAAAAAATCCTCCATAACGAAAAATCATAAACAGGTTTCACAAAGTTTAGTAAATGTATTAAAAATAAAAAAACTGACGTATCACATTTACACGAGTTTTCAGACCCAGTATTTTGTTGAAACACCTTGGCAATGATTACAGGCTTAAGTCTTCTTGGGTATGATGCTCCAAGCTTGACACACATGGATTTTGGAATCTCCTCCCATTCCTCTCTGCAGAACCTCTCAGGCGACACTGGTACCGCTATTTTCAGGTTCTTCCAGAGCCTGAAAATGTCAGGTCACTTTACCATAAAGGCCTGATTGGTGGAGTGCTGAAGAGATGGCTGTCCTTCTGGCAGGTTCTCCCATCTCTTCACAGGACCTCTGGAGTTCTGGAGTTCTGTCAGGGTGACCTTTGGGGTCTAAGTCACCCTTTAGTCTCGCTGACTAAAGCTCTTCTCCATTGTTTGTTCAGTTTGGCTGGGCAGCCAGCTCTAGAAAAAGTTTCTGTGGTTTTGAACTTTTTCCATTTAAGAATTGGACAATTCCTTTGACCTCATGACCTCATGTGTTTTGTTCTGACAAGCACTGTCAGCTGTGGGACTATATAGATGGTGTCACGGTCGCATAGCGGCGGGGACAGGACACAAGCGCGAAGCCACTCTGTACCGTAATCATCCTTTATTTCTCAACATAAACGGAACGCGCCGTAACAGGCGTGGTAAACACACAAAACAGAAGACAACACAGGACGAAAACAAGCGGGTATTTAAACATGTAGAATCAAGGGGAGACAGACGAGGAACAGCTGGGAACATTCAACATACTGTACTTCACGTGACAGAGAACAAATGAAAACAAAAGCGCGTGGTCGCGCACGTGGCAGCCGACCGCCATGCTGTGTCACGCACACAGCCGCGCGCGTGACAGACGGAGGTGTGCCTTTCCAAATCATGTCCAATCAACTGAATTTACCACAGCTGAATTTTAATCAAGTTGTAGGGGTCTGAATACTTATGTAAATGTGATATTTATGATATGATATGATACATTTATAAAACTATTCTGCAGATTGATGAGAAAAAATTATTTAATACATTTTATAGGAAGGCTGTAACGTAACAAAATGAGGAAAATGTGAGAACGGGAGAATGGGAAATATTGCTGATGCTCAGTCCATATGGTGCTGCCAGATTAATCTATTTTCCCTGAGACAAAACAGAAAGTAGACTCATGTTGGGAAACAACATCAATTAAGAAGATGCTTACGTTTGGATAAACGTTGGATAAGGTTATCTCTAAAAAGTGCTACTATTGGAATCATGACAGGTTAGAAAAAGCATCAGGAAAAAAGTGAATAGTGAGGCAGCTGCACAACAGAAATCTGGGAAATCTGTAGTAGCAATGTCAACATAATTTATGGTGTATATCAAATTATTAATATGATTTAGTGATCATTCTCAGCATAATGTAACCAGACAATGCAATGATATACCTGGGGTTCCTTCCATGTTGTGGCATGTTGATGTGTGCCAGCACTTAAGCCTGCTGAAAGCAATTGCAATAGTATGTAACAAAATTAATTACTCATTTTGATAAAAGTACAAGTAACCAAATGTTTTATATGTTGTCATCCCTCTCAGTCAAATACTTTCGGGCTGAACCTATATTCAAATCCTGTCAATATTGCAAGATTCTGGCTAGGAAAAGTATCATACCAAGATAAGACATGTCAAATGGGATAAGTTATAAAAAGTGACTAGATGTGTGTTTTTTAAGGTGTCTTTGGGTGAATAAAATTTGTTCCATTTAAAATAGTTCCCAAAAGAAATACTTCCCATTTAGAACATTGTGCCAAAATACATTCAGTTGTCAATGTTTCTGGCACTTCAATCTGTACCCAGAGGGAAAAGAAATAAAAGCACAAATGCATCTGGCTCTGGAAAAGCAGAAAGCAGATATTGATTGCCAAGGTGTTGAACTCAGCCTTCAGCCTTGCATACACAGCAGTGCTGTAGCCTACACTCCATCTGTGCATGAGATGGACGGCAGATGAGGAGGTATAAATTTGCATGTGTCGGATGGTAATGTGTGCTGTCTTTAATGTGCCATCGGCAACGTGCTAGGAGACGACGCTGTGCACATAATGAAACAGGGGGCCAAAGGGATGCCGATGCTGATTTTAATTTCAGATATGAAAATAGGACAGTGCAGAGACTCTTCCCAACACCTTTCTCTGCTCAACAGAGAAACATTCAATCCAAGGATTGTGTCACCAGAACCAAGGAGACCACAACGAGAATCCAAATGCAGCGTTCTTTATTTCTTGGGTTAGACAATCTCAATAGCCAAAGTACAGAAAGATAAATCCAGGTAACGTGTAGGCAAAAGTATCCAATACGTAAATCCGAAAGGCAGAGGTCGTAGATCAGGCAAAGATCGTAACGGGAAGGCAGAAACATGAAACACTCGGCTTTGATAAGCATAGTGAAGCAAAACTTCGCAAGGAGTCAATGTCCTGTGTGTGTATATGTAGTCTTAGCTTAATGAGGCTAATGTGATGCAGCTGCTAATCCGGAAACCCGGAAGTGCTAATACTCCAGGGAGCAAGCCCTCTGGTGGTGCGGGGTGGTACTGCACCTTTGGTCGGGTTCAGCTGTGACAGAACGCCCCCCCTCTAGGGGCGGCACCTGACGCCCGCGGACCCCGACGTCGAGGCCGGCCCCTGGGCCTGGGAGCAGGGCGACCCGGATGATCCCGATGGAAGTCCTGAATCAGGGAGGGATCCAGGACGTCCGCAGCCGGGACCCACGACTGCTCTTCCGGACCGTACCCCTCCCAGTCGACCAGGTATTGCAGTTCCCGGCCCCGCCACCGGGAGTCCAAGAGGGCCCGAACGGTGTATGCCGGACGGCCCTCTATGTCGAGCGGAGGAGGAGCTTCCACCCCGGCCCTCCTGACCTGAGGAGGAGAACGACAGGGTTTAAGCAGAGAGACGTGGAAGGTTGGGTGAATGCAATATGCAGCTGGCAACTGTAACCGGTATGTAACCGGATTGACCTGACACACAATGGGAAACGGTCCAATGAACCGAGGACTTAGCTTTTTCAACGGAAGCCAGAGCCGGAGGTTCCTTGTGGACAGCCAGACCCTCTGTCCCGGCCTGTAGGGTGGAGCAGGGCGACGATGGCGATTGGCCTGTACCTGCTGGTGCCGTATGGCCTGCTGCAGTCGGACGTGGGCTGCTGCCCAGGTCTGTTCGCTACGCTGCATCCAGTCGTCAACGGCCGGTACCTCAGAGGGCTCCCCGGACCAGGGAAACATTGGGGGCTGGAAGCCCAGCACGCACTGGAACGGCGTGAGTCCTGTGGACGTAAAGGTAAGTGAGTTCTGGGCGTATTCCGCCCAGGGTAGGTACCTGCTCCAGTCCTCCTGGTTCCGAGCACAATGTGACCGGAGGAACCGCCCCTTCTTGGTTTAGCCTCTCCACTTGTCCATTAGCCTGGGGATGGTAGCCGGATGTCAGACTGACGTTGATCTGCAGCAGCATACAGAAGGCCCGCCATACCTGAGATGTAAACTGAGGGCCCCTATCCGTTACAATGTCCTTACAATGAACCGGAAGACGTTCTCGAACAGCCGTTCCGCGGTTTCGAGGGCAGTGGGTAGCTTGGGTAGAGGTACCAGACGGCAGGCTTTCGAGAATTGGTCGATCATGACCAAAATGGTGGTGTGCCCCCTGGACTGAGGAAGGTCAGTGATAAAGTCCACCACGATGTGGGACCAGGGGCACTGCGGAACGGGCAGGGGTTCTAGGAGCCCCGCGGGGCGATGTCGTTCTGCTTTTGCTCTGGCACATATTTCGCAGGCCATGACATACTCCCAAACCTCCCGGGCAAGGGCTGGCCACCAAAAGCGGTTGTTGACGAGAGCGGTCATGAGATCAATCCCTGGGTGTCCCGTGGTCACGGAGGTGTGCACCCACTGGATGACCCTCCGGCGGAGGGGTTTTGGGACGAAAGTTCTTCCTTCCGGACATTCTGTCGGGGCCGGATCCCAGGTGCTGGCCCGACGGATCTCCTCCATAATGTTTCATTGTACCGGGGCCACGATACAGGTCTTCCCCAGGATGGGTTCCGGGACTAAGCAGGGGCCCTCACCCTCGTGCCGTCGGGACAGAGCATCGGCCTTCATTTTCTTGGACCCGGGCCGATAGGTGAGGGTAAAGTGGAACCGGGTGAAATACAAGGCCAAACGTGCCTGCCGTGGATTGAGTCGTTTGGCCGCCCAGATGTACTCGAGGTTTTTATGGTCCGTGAGCACCAGGAACGGATACTTTGCCCCCTCCAACCAGTGCCTCCATTCCCCGAATGCCAGTTTCACCGCTAGTAACTCCCGGTTTCCCACGTCATAATTCCGCTTCGCCGGTGAGAGTTTGTGGGAATAGTAAGCACACGGGTGTAATCGTGGAGGGGAGCCCACCCGCTGGGACAGTATTGCCCCCACCCCACTCTCCGATGCATCCACTTTGACCACGAAGGGCAATTCCGGATCCGGGTGGCGGAGCAGCGGTGCCGTGCAGAAGCGTTGTTTCAACAGCTCGAATGCTTGGACAGCCTCGGGCGTCCAGTGGAGGGCTCGGGGCTTACCTCTGAGGAGCTGGGTGAGTGGGGTGGCGACGGAGCTGAAGCCTCGGATGAACCGGCGGTAGAAGTTGGCAAACCCCAGGAACCGCTGTACCTCCTTGATGGTGTGGTGTTGTGGCCATTCTGAAACGGCCTGGACCTTAGCACAGTCCATAGCAACAGATCACATACCCCAGGAAGGACACGCTGGTCTGGTGGAATTCGCATTTCTCCAACTTGGCGTAGAGGCGATGTTCTAAGAGCCGTTGCAGAACCGCCCGGACGTGAAAGACGTGTTCCTCCAGGGTAGCCGAATACACCAGGATATCGTCGATGTATGCCACCACCCACCAATCCAACATGTCTCGAAGCGCGTCATTAACGAATGCCTGGAAGACTGAGGGGGCGTTGGCTAGGATATAGGACATCACCCGGTACTCGTAGTGGCCCCTGGTGGTCTGGAAGGCCGTTTTCTACTCGTCCCCCTTGTGAATGGGAACCAGGTTGTAAGCACTCCGCAGGTCTAGGCGAGTGAAGATGCGGGCTCCCCGCAGCTGTTCGATGGCCGTGGGGATCAAGGGCAGGGGATAGCGGTTCTTAATGGTGATGGCATTCAGGCCTCGGTAGTCGATGCATGGTCTCAGACCGCCACCCTTTTTCCCCACAAAGAAGAAGCTGGCGGCAGCAGGTGAGGTGGATGGGCGGATAAATCCTTGTTGGAGGGCCTCCTCTATGTACTCCTCCATAGCTGTGTGCTCCGGGCCAGAAAGGAGATAGATCCGTCCCCTCGGTGGTGTGGACCCAGGTAGGAGATCGATTGCGCAGTCCCAACTCTGGTGAGGTGGCAGCTGGGTTGCCCGTTGCGGGCTAAAGACCTCTTCCAGGTCAATATACTGAGTAGGAATGCCAGTGAGGGCAGGCGTGGCAGGGCTCTCCACTGACGTAGCTCGGCACGGTAGTCGGAGGCAATGTTCCTGGCAATGTGGGCTCCACTGTGTGATCTCTCCCCTGCTCCAGCTAAACCCCGGGTCATGTTGCGCCAGCCACGGATACCCCAGTATGATGAGTTCCTCGCAGGAGGTGAGGACGAGTAGGGACAGGGACTCCTGATGGCACATCCCGATCTGGAGCATGAGGGGTGCTGTGCGCTGTCTGACGACTCCTGTTCCGATGGGTCTCCCGTCCAGCGCAGTTATCCGGAGAGGAGGCGAGATGGGTATGGTGGGTAGTGATATCCGCTGGACCAGGGCGAGGCTGACGAAGTTCCCAGCGGCTCCGGAATCGATCAATGCTGGAACGGAAAATGTCTGGTTAGCCCAAGCAATCACCACCATAATTTTAAATACCCGGGTCTCTAAGGTAGCCCGATATTTGGTACTCACCTGAGGAGCCCTGGTACCGCCGGGGCGTCGGGGACATGCATCTCTCAAGTGCCCTGGCTGACCGCAATACAGGCAGAGGTTCTCCCGTATCCGATGTCTGCGTTCCTCCGCACTCAGTCATGCTCTGCCCAATTGCATGGGCTCCTCCGGGGGCCCGAGGCTTGAGGAGAGCGAGGTACCTGATGCCAGCTGCTGACCCTCCCGGAGGAGGTTATCCAATGCTATCGACAACTGGATATACTGGCCTAGGGAACCCGCTTCTCCCTTACAGAGCAGTTCCTTCTGTAGAGCGGAGTTTAACCCACGTCGATACATGGTTAGTAGCGCGGGCTCACCCCAACCGCTCCCGGCTGCCAGGGTGCGGAACTCCCAAGCATAATCCGACGCGGACCGGGATCCCTATCTGATTTCGCACAGCTGCGTACCAACTGCGCGCCCTGCCGCAGGATGGTCAAATACGGCACGGAACTGTTCCAGGAATCTGGTTTCAGACGTTAGGAGCTCGCTCTGTTGGGTCCATAAGGCGGTGGCCCAATTGCGAGCCTTCCCTGTGAGCAGGGAAACCACGAAGTGGATCTTGTCAGACTCCACGCAGAACATCTCCGGGTGGTGTTGAATGTACAATGCACATTGCATGAGAAACCCCTGGCAGTGACCCGGGTTACCATCATATCGCTCGGACGTAGCGATAAACGGAGCTCCCGTGGGGGCTGCGCGCTCGTGTACCGGTGGTGACGCCGGTTCGGTGTTAGCGGAAGCTGCGCCGGGCGAGGGAAAGCTAGCCCACAGGAGCTGGAGGACTTCCTCCACTCTTCGTTCCAGCGGAGCGATCCGGGCTTCAACTGCTGCTGGATCCATGATATGGCAAAGTTTTTCTGTCACCGGAACCAAGGAGACCACAACGAGAATCCAAGTGCAGCGTTCTTTATTTCTTGGGTTAGACA
>JAOUQW010000047.1:7219750-7236198 GCA_028565825.1 Olivaichthys viedmensis | reverse complement strand
GCTCTGACCCCAGCTTACCAACATGCTGGGATATGTAAAGAATCAATTTCACTGTACTGTACTTGTATATGTATATGTGACAATAAAGGAGCATTCTATCTATTCTGTGAACACCTCCTCTAGTTTATCGGGGCTGACATTCCAAGTCAAAAATGGGCTGGTGGACTGTCTCACTGAGACTAATATCAAAAAAATGTCCCAACTTTCTTGCTTTTCCTTCTAAAGGTGGTTAATTCTGACATACAGCACAGATGTAAACCAGGTATCTCCATCCAGCTTCTGAAGGGCAACCCTCCTTCAGTGTTTAGTTCCAACATGATTTCTTCTAGAAAGTGCTTAGCAGGATTAGGTGTGTGCAATTGGGTTTCCAACGGTATGCAAAATGTATGGTTTGATAATCGAACTTGGTTACGCCTCCTACGGCGTCAGGGAGCCCTGCCATGCCTCCTACGGCGTCGGGAAACTGGGCTATGCCTAATACGGCATCTGGGAGCTGGGTTACGCCTCCTACGGCGTCAGGGAGCTGGGTTACGCCTCCTGAAATGTCAGGGAACTCAGTTACGCCTCCTGCGGCGTTGGGAAACTTGGTTACGCCTCTTACGGTGTCAGGGAGCCCGGCCACGCCTCCTGCGGTGTCAGGGAACTGGGTTACGCCTCCTGCGGCGTCTGGGAGCTGGGTTACGCCTCCTACGGCGTCTGGAAACTCGGCCACGCCTCCCGCTGCGTTCCTAGCCTCCCCCCCAAAAGAATCCAGTGAGCCACCCCCCTCCGCTCCTGGGAGGCGGGCGATCCGGGCTGGGTCGGAGCTGAGCTGCATCTGCGGCTGGCTCCAAGGCAGCGCCAAGGAAGTGTGACTGAGGGGGGTCTCGGGGGGCGCAATTCGTTTCTGGAGGGATCTGCGCGGCGCTGCAGTCGGGAGGGCAGCAGGTAGTGGCGGTTGCTGGTTAGGAGACACGGTGGGAGGGGCGAGCTGGCTCGGTGCGATTAACGACGCTACCCAGGCTTTCAGAGCGTCGAGCCTAGCCCGCTTTGCCCTCCTGTTTGATCTCGGCCAAGAACGCTGTTTCCGTGGGGGTGAGGCGCCGCCTCGACGCGGTGATCCTCGCCACGGTGACGGCCATGCCCTCAAACCACCACTGCTGCTCCGTGAGCTCTTCCCTCGGCAGCTCGCTGTGTCCATATTGAAGGTCTTGGATTCTGTCACAGTGTAGCGGCGGAGGTAGGACAAAGGCGCAAACCGTTGAACAACATCAAACATTTATTTAAGACTAGACATATACACGACATGACAAGTAACAACGTGACATAAAACAATCCAAGACAAACTGGACGGGAAACATGAGGGCTTAAATACATACACTGATTACTCACAAACGACACACAGGTGGAAAGGATCACATCACGGGACAAGAGCAACTAAACAAAAACAACAGCGCATGGTCGCGCATGTAGTGGCCATCGCTATGGGCCATGCGGGGACGTCCACGGTGGGGGCTAGAGGGTTAGAGTTGGAGCCGCGTCGCATTGGGACAAGGGCAACTAAACAAAAACAAGAACGCGTGGTCACGCACGTGGCGGCCGTCGCCATGGCGACTGCCACACTCGTACGCGTGACAGTGATGTCATTATCTTCACCAGCATAGCATAACATTATTGGTATAATTACTTCAGATTTTCTTCATACCAGATATATGGTTATACCATTATACAGACACACCTCGGTTTGCAACTAAACTCTGCTGGTTGGTAGATCTTCAGCAACAGATAGAGAGATACTTGGCCTAAAGCTAACTCCTTAATGTCATCACTACCATCTTTCATTATCCATCTCTTTGTTTCTCACCATCATCGCTGTTGTCGTCCACCAGAATGATCTCTTTCAGCAAGTGGGACGGAGTGTGATTGACGGCCGAGTGCACAGACCGCAGGATGACCGACAGCGCCTCGTTCACGAAGATGAAGATGAGGGAGATCTGAGGCAGGTCTCTGGGATAAAACACCTTTTTGCACCTTAAGAAACCAAAAACAACAACAACCGTCTTCATTATCAATTATACAAATAACTATCACATTCTAACACACAAGTGCTGAGGAGGATCATTGTCTTTCTTTTGATAATAAAGGGGAAAAGAGATTCTCTCCTGCATTTTTGATTTGCACACTTTCAGTCCCAGAACTTGTGGGAGTGATGGGAAGTCTATTTATAGTGCTTGCATGGAAGGCGCTTGTTTTGGACTATGGTGTTGGTGGGCATGGCTGCCTGTGTTGGGATTTGCATTTTCTCTCTCAGCCTAGCTATGAGACTCATAGCTCGTACATGCCAGCGATGCTGCAGGAGATATCTGCCTAATGTATCAGGAAATGCCCAAAAGTACCTGGGGATTGAGAAGGAAATGTGTGCAAAAGTCTGTCCATTGTTTCTTCTTTATAGAAATGACATGAAATTACGGGATGAATGATTATATGCTCACAACAGTTTGTTAAGTTACAATTTGGTCAAATTGAGGGAGGAATGCCTATATGCTCAGATTACATTTCATTGTCAGTTACAATGGATAATTTGGACAATTTGGTCAAATTAAGGGACAATCCCAACATACACAAATTTGCTCATATTAAGGGAATAATGCCTATATGCTGAGAAACCTTAATGGAAATAGGCATTGTGAATTGCACAATAAATTGTGGTGTAATTCCCAGACATCACTAATGGCAAACTAGTGTAACTTATCTCTTTTAACCTGAATAAATGTTACGCCAGAAGTGGTCAGTAAATACAGCTGGAGTTTTGGAAAAGTCCTACTTACTTGCTGGGCCGATAGTCTGGGATGGACCTGTCCAGAGAGATCCTGTCACTCAGGAATGCATTGTAGCCGTACTTCTCTCGCAGGTATTTAGCTTGCTTTTCCTCCGCAGGAGTTAGCGTGGCAGGTAAACCACCTTTGCCCCGACCCCCAAAGCCCTCGATGAGCCCAAGAGATTTGGACAAACCTGTTGAACATTAAAATAATTGATTTTTTAAACCTCTAGTTTCTTGGTATGTCCTCATAAGCAATATAGACAGTCACAAAGGGATGAAGTTACCGTTTAGCTGTCTGTAGACCACGTCTTCCAGTGAGCCAAGCCTCTTCAGCAGGACCTCGTGACTGATGCTTGGGTCTGAAGAAGATCCATTGAGGCGAGTTTGTTGACCATCAACAATTTTGCTTGGCCGGAAATCACACTTGCCCCAAAAAGTGAAGAAGCCCGCCACTGCAAACGCGTTTAGCAGCAGCAACACCTTCCATCTTCTCATCATGAAAGCCATTAGGGATGACAGCGTCCTGAATCCAGTGAGCCGAATCTTGAATGAAGTGGCACAGATTATAAACTGACCCATGCTGAAGATACTTTTACGGAATACACAAGCTCGACTCACGGGTTTCTCACAGGCGTAAAAAACAACAACAAAAAACAGATTAATTGACCATGCTTTATAAATTGCATTAATCTTCCACTGACTTGGCTTAGTTAAATCCGTTAAACGCAGCTGATGACTTCTTATGAATGTCTTACCATTTCGTACTGATGAGGTGCATCTTGCTGCTAGAACCAGACGAGGAGTCTCTCCATGAGCTTTCATTCGTGGCGACTCGGTGTTTACGTTAGCCGAACAAAAACACCAACCATATGGAAAAGACATATAGGTGAATTCTTTGAAGGAGTACAGCCAATCTTGTTTCTATTCCGTCAGAGCGTTTGTGTCCAACCTGCTCCGCCTCTGAGGTCTGTCTCTGTCTAAAGAGTCATTAACGAGAGTCCTCCTGTGGTGAATGTTAAGGATGTTGCAGGGGTCACGTAGTCGGGCTCTACATGAACGTAGCGGTAGTGATGATGATGATGATGATGATGATGAGGAGGAGGAGGAGGATGAGGATGAAAAGCCTCCAACCGGCGAAGTAACGATGTGAGGAACGTGCGGATCGCCTCTGAGCTTAGGAAGAGCATCACACCGTAAATCTGCAGACGCGACACACACTTTCAGATTGAGCCCGGTGAAGACAGAAGCGCCAAATCAACGGTCCGGTCCACTCCGCGGCTATTTGTTCTCTTTACCGTCTCACCGCACGAGACGTGGTTCTGGTCTTTGAACGTGCCATTATTAAACCTTCGTCTCTATAAGACCGAGGCAGGCTGGAGCACGGTCTGGTCACGGAGAGGAACGCAAGCGAACCTGCAGCCCCCCCCCGTTACCGTTCAGAAAAGCGTTGGAGCAATGGCTCCGTCCCAAACCGCGCACTGCCCTCCTAAAACGCGTGTTAAAAAAAAAAAATATATATATATATATAGTGCGACTCCTACGGTAACTATGGTAACCCCTGGTGTCGTATACTACTTTTGAGACATAGCTTCCTATTTCCTATGGCAGTGTGCGGTTGTTGTGGACGGAACCGATGCGCGCGCGTGAAGCACTTGTCCAAAGACCCCGAAACGAAAGTGAGCGTTGAATTTCGGGGAATCATTTTCAGAATCAGGGGGCAATCCCATCTGTAGGTCCTACGTTTGCATAAGCAGGGCGTGCAGTCGACTGTGTAAATTATAAAATAGCGTTGCATAGTTTTAAACATGAAATGCTTTTCTTTCGTTGTGCTATTTATTAGGCTATAATAAAATGATGCCCCCCACACCCACAATTAAGATTTGGTGAAGCGGCCCCTGTAGAGAATAACAGCACTGAGCCCTCTTCCAGAAATGTCTAACTCCATGGACCACTCCTCCATGCAGATATTTCATGCTCATCTATTATACCCATTTTTTGGGGGTTTGGGCAAATTGTGGACTGTCCTCAATTTAGACCACAGGCTTTCAATAGGGTTCAGATTTTGAGACTGAGATGACCAGTTGCAAAACATTGTCCCCCCGGGCTCATTATCTTGGTAAAAGATCCATCTATGGTCGCAGAGGCATCTAGGTTTTGGGCTCAAATATCCTGATACTTCTGAATATACCGATGCCATCAATCCTCACTATTTACATGTGTGCATTTGGTCAAAGGCAACAATAGTTTCTGGATTATTTGTTTGTTTGTTTGTTTATTTATTTATTTTGTCAAGAATGACAATATTAATTTGTTCAAAATGGGATTTTGTTTTAAGAGAAAATATTATTATTTAAATTAGAAATTATTATAAGAATGATTTTTTTTTCCTTATAGGTAAAATTCTTCAGTTGTTTGAGTGGCAAATTTGAATCATTGTGTTATTTTGTGTAGTGTTTATTTTATTCAGACATTTTTGTTCATTCTCTTGGAGGGTGCCAATAATTCTGGAGTTGACTGTATAAATTGGTGTAAATAGAAATAGGGTTTCCCTGGACCAGAATACCCAAGCTCAGAGCAAAACCAGAAGCAGATGCCCAGCATCTTAACTTGAAAGAATTACTTAATAGTTCAATTATTGTTTACTAAGTCATTCTTAGGGCAGCACTGAACGTTGCTATGGCATAGATCAACAACCAAAACTCCTTGTTTCCTAAATTAAACTTATTTAAGTTCTGATTTAATATAATTAGCATTATATATATATATATATCTATATATATATATATATACATATATACATCAAAACTGAAATAGAGATCAGGTTTATCAGGAGCATTAGTTTAGTGCCTGTGGAGTGTTTATTTGGCTGCAGTGGAGTTGAAGGTTTAAGTTGACCCAATACAATTATGATACTGAAAGCCCTGTGGATGCTGCCAAGCAATATTTAAAGTTTCTATTTGAACTTAGCCTGAGCATTTGGCAAAACAATATAGGCTTTATTTGTTCCCCTCAGCTTGCAGGTATGCACACAAATGATGCACTGCTTGCAGAGGCGTAGTTGTCACCCTTTGTTTGTGCTATTAATGGCTGAGCGAGTTTGTGAGAAATCTTTCCTCTCTGTCGCACCTTCAAATTCTCTGAACAGGGGAAAAAAATAGGTCACCCATGTAGTCCAAGGAATGAACGCACCAGGCAGCATAGCTGTACCCTATAGAGCTCTGCCCACATACTTCAGTTCATCTCCGCCTTTTCCTCCAAAAAGCATGCACACACAACCCATAAGACAGTGACTATAACTGTAAACTAAGCATGGAAAATCACAGATTTGTTGCATAATGTTTATATAAGAGTACCTACACCATGAATATTATTGCTGTGTGTCTTTCTGAAAATCAATATGCTCGATTGATGGTTTTATCATTTATACCATGGCAGTGACCTAGAGATGTAATGCTGTAGTTATTACATCCACCCAAAAATAAATGTGATTTGTGTTGTATCTTTTTGCCACTTTGTCTGATCTCCCTGGCCAGATGACATCAGTTTGTTATTTTTGTTTTTGTTTTAGGTGGTATCAAATGTTCCTAAAAGCTCAAATTTGGCATAATCTGATGCCTACCTCTCATTGGCTTCATGAGGTATTAGACTTGCTGTAACTGCCTTCTGTCTGGGGTTTTTTAGTTAGAATTTTTTTAATTGGGATTTTGGACGAGACGGAGCCCAGTTTTTGAGTCCATTCAATCCTGAAAAAAAAAGAGTAAATTACCTAAACATTACTTATACATTATAGGAAAGAGTATAGCACATTATGTACTTTTTATGAACTTTGTAAAAAAGTAACTCACTTTATTTTCCCATAAAGCACAGAGCTAAAAAAAAAACGTCCAAGAAAGAATCATTAATTGTGCATTGTTAGCCTCATCCAAGAGAGTCCTGATTACAAAACAAACAGGAAGCTTCCACAATGGAGCTGAACACTGACATAAAAGCAAAGCAGATAATTAGAAGTGGACAGGGCTGCATAACACTATATTGTCTTAAAATAGGCTACTTGTGACGGACACACCCGTTATATCTCCATGTTGTGATTCAGTAGATGAAACCAGCTTTGACAGGAAAAAGATTGGGCTTCCGCAATCTTTGAGTTAACTAACTAAGCTTTTTTTTTTTTTTTTTAAATCTGTGGTGTGGAAGTGGTCTGTTTGCTAGAAAATAACAGTCTATAGTTGCATGATCACAGATGAAGATGCTAAAAGCAATGACTGGATATGAGGTTCAAACATGAATGTGGTAGCTAATGTTGTCCTGTAGATAATGTCTGTGCTTGGTCACTGCATGGAAGCAGAAGTAGTCTCAGAAATACACTTTGTTTAATACAGCTAATGGAACTATAGGGTTATAATCTTATAATCATAACCACAGATTTGGAACGCCTGCATTCTGAAATTTATTTGTGTGGATCTGATGTTGTGCCAACATTGTCCTGCCAACCACCCCCTTAAAACTGTTGTCTTTGATCATTCACAAGGGATTGTACAAGCATACAAAGTTCAATCCCCTAATTTTTGTTATAACAAATTACATTCTTAAATGACAATGTTTTACGTGATCTGAGGCTTTTGAATTTTATTTGGACCTCCTTGTCTCAGACTTCTCCCTGGGTTTATTACAATTTAAACTGGAATGGTATTGCCTACAGATATAAAAAAATTATGGCTAATATATCTTCCCAAAACCTTTCTCACCATGTGGTTAACATTAAGAGGGTAGGAATGTTTCAGGAAATGCTGATGAAATCTTCCTGCCTTCCAATATATAGAAACCAGTCCTCATATAAATCAAATGCCGTCGGTTTCATCCACTGTAGGTCTTCACATGTAATGTGACAAAATGTGGTGTTTGTCATACCCTTTTAGTTTAAATATGGATGCAGGGAGATTTCAGCAGGTGCTGTAAATAATCCTGCCAGAATCTTCCTGCCTTCCAGTATACACAAATCAGTTGTCATATAAATCAAATAGGTTTTTTTATCCACTGTAGGTCAAGACACATTATGTGTTAAAATGTAGTGTTTCTCATACAATCCTCTATGAAACAATTGCATACAATTGGTAATGTAAATTTTAATTGTATGCAATGCAACTGATTACCAAAATAGAGTATGTAGAAAAGGACTATTTTGAGCAAGGCAACTCTGCTCACACCTGCAAAGACAAGCCTGCACATGTCTACACTCACTAACAACCATAACCTGCTGAAATCTGGTTTTCTATATATTGGAGGGCAGAATTATGGCAGTCTTATTTGCAGCATCTGCCAAAATCTTTGTGCATCCTTATATTAAACAATAACGGAATGGCAAACTTTATCACATTACATGTCTTGACCTAGAGTGGATAAAACGGATGGGATTTGATTTGAAGACTGATTTCTACGGGAAGGCAGAACGATTTTGGCAGCACCTGCTGAAATTTTCCTGCTCTCTTAATGTTAAGCCCACGGAAGGTTTGGAAGGATATTATTAATATTTAATATCTATAGCCTAGACCATTTCAGTGTAAATCATAAAATGGGAAAAGTTTGAGAGGAGTCATACAAAAGTTCCACTTTAAACGAGGTCCAGGTCAAATTCAAGAGCCTCGAATCAATTATTTAATATGTTACCATGTAAAACTGTAATGCGTAAATTGTAAAGCTGTAATACCTTAACAGTGTATTTGGAATATGCTTTGTTGCTTTGTGCAATCCTTACTGTACATTGTTCCATATAATGGTTCCACTTCTGTCAGAGGTTGTTTCGGATGGAGTTATTGGATAATAAGTCTTATGGTTTGGAAAAGCAAAGGAGGTTTAAAAAAAAATAGCAAAGAATTATGAAATAGACAACGTATCAGACGGACTAAAGAATGCAGTTTCATACTTTGGTGTGCCAGATGCCACCACTGAGGGGGCCAGAGAAGAGACAAGGAAAGAGCGATAGTCTGCCAGGAAAAGGTGAGAACAGAATCTTGAAGTTGAGCGTGCTTGATTAGAACTGGAGCAGGCAAAATTTAGATAGATTAATAGTCAGTGTCAGTGTGTTCATGAGGCTAGGTTTGATATTACAAAGTATTTGCTCTGGTGCCTAGATTTTGATTCTAACTCTATTGATACCTTTTTAAAACCTTTGAAAGAACTGCCAAAGAGAGAGGGTGGCCAGAGTCAGAGTGGATGAATCTTATTTGTAGACAATTTACTGGTATGGCTCATGAAGCACATGTAGCGCTATACAGTGTACAGAGTATTATGCTGTGAAAAAGACTGTCCTGAGGACATACAATATGAAGTCATGCCTAAGGAATATAGGCTACAATACAGAACGGGCAAACTGAAGCCTGGTCAGAACTGTGTTGGCTTAGCTTGTCAACATGAGCTCCTGTATGAGAAATGGCTAAGGGCAGCTGATGCTGCTGGAGCAATTCAAAGAAAGTGTACCTAGACCCCTTGTCATACACCTAAAGGAGCAGTTTCACTAAGAGCCCTCGTAGGATAAGCAGAAAGCTGCTCTGCTAAGCCTTTGTTATAAATATAAAGAAATAATTTCCCATTTATGTAAAAAACCTTGGCATATAAAACCTTGTTGCCCTGCCCTTCAAAAAGAGCCGGCTAGCCATGATGTTCTCTATGTGGATTTGGTATTATAAGCTGTAGAAGGCCTTGTGTGGGTGCCTTTCAGAGTCTGTTGTAGGAGCAGAGCCCTCAATTAAATTGATTTTCAATTCAATTATATTTGTATAGCGTTCTTAACAATACACAATCTGAATTTTAATCTAGATCCCCAATGAGCAAGCCAGAGGCAACAGTGGCAAGGAAAAACTGCCTGAGACAACATGAGGAAGAAACCTTGAGAGGAACCAGTCTTAAAAGGAAACCCATCCTCTTCTAACACTAAATGTGTTGAAAGGATATGGAATGTTTGGTATGAGCATATTATGAATAGGAGTCCGGGGATGAACATAGGAACACAGCCTTTAAAATCACAGCAACAGTTCTTAGAAAGTGCACGACTACGGTATACACGTAAGCTTATCCACTGAAGCAGGAAGGTGAGTCAATGCTGAAAGCTGAAGAAGCAGGAGAAGCAGAGCAGGAGTAGAGCATCATGATCAATCAGGCAGGTCTGGACGATGAGAGGAGCCACAGCAGGAGAAGTGTGTCAGGGTCTGGCACCAGCATCACATCGGGCAGAAGGAGTGCACGTGTAGCTCGACAGACAGAAAGAACAGATTATTAGGTATGATAAGAGCATACAGTGGCTTAAAAGGGTGCACAATGTGATCAGAGTGCAAGTGGGGACTCCAGCAGGTCTAGCTATGACAGCATAACTAAAAGGGAGAGCCAGAAGGTAAGACAGACATGAGGGCACCCTGGGACATCAGCATCCCACCACTCCACTGTCAACAAACCTGAGTGATCATGTGAGAGTTCCTCATTTAGCTGAGCTTTGTCTCTGATGGTTTTGTGCTAGTTGTGAAGGGAGAAGCAGAGGTCCTGAGAGACACCAGGGCCGCCAAGCCCCTGCTGTTGAGTGGATTTATCCAGAGGGGGAAGTGCCCCCATAGAGGCTTCAGTTCTGATAGACAGGGTTTGTATGGTTCCATCCTTTGCATAAGGTGTTTCTAAAATCAGATGTAGTAATTGGAGATGCTGTCTTGAAGCTTGTACTGTTACTGTCCTTTAAAAGTGTTAGCCTGCTGCTGGGTACTGACTTTTGGTTTGTATTACCCCAGTGGTTCAATTAAGTGAAATGGAGGCTGGGTGGCAGAAGTGTTTTCAGCATATGTAGTCACCTATAACAGTCCCCTCATGTCAAAATATACCCTGTGTTGGGTGAGAAACTTCACCAGAGACGCCAAGGAAGCCTACGGGAATTGGTTGACAGTGTCTATTTTTAGTTTTTTTGGTAAAGTGAGTCATACAAAGTTCAGTGGAGAGGTTCTCGCTGAAGAGCAGCAGTGAGATCCTGGGTTGGCATCTCTGTTGAAAGCCAGAACATGGCATTTTCACACGTTTTAACAGATTGTGTAGGACTACTTCCAAAAAGGAAAAGGGGAATGAGTTCCTCTTCACCATCATAGATGTTACCACCCTTTTTTCCAAAGCAATTTCATTGAAGAATATCAAAAGTTGTACAGCCTTGAATGCTTTATTACATTTTTTTCCGCTTTGGTCTTCCCAAAGAGGTTCAGCCAGACCGTGGATCTAATTTTGTGTCCTGGTTTTACTGGAGATCATGCATGATCTCCTGAGAATGACCTGGTTGTCTTCTCTGCATATTACCACCAGTCACAGCAAACTGTTAAAGGACTGTTATTGAGACCTATTGTGTGCAGTTTCTGGGGTCTGGAACTGTTTGAAATTAGGGACTCTGTCAGTGATTCAACTGAAATTATACTACTTGAGCTGGTGTTTGGCCACAAGGGTCAAGGTATCCTGAAGGTGGTTAGAGAAATGTTTCTGAAACCCAAGAGAGGATTCTATGCTGCAACATGCATCTGCCCTTCAAGACCATCAGTGGTCGCCTGTGAGCTAGCTAGAGAGAATTTCCACAAGTCTTCGGGATGCACGAAGTGGCAGGATGATAAAAAGGCCATAGTACAGTACAGTCTTGTTATATTTACATTTAGTAATTTGCTCAGGGGTGCCAGTCACCATGGTGTCTGCAGATCAGGGTCTTGAGGAGACTGCAGCAGGCTGATGTTGAGAGCCTGTTTCAGGAATTTTGTTAAAGGACACTCCTCATGGTGCATAGTGTGAAATGTGGAGACAGGATATGCTACTCCAATACACCACCACCCATACCGTGTTGAAAAATACTAGATTACTTTACCACTGAAGTGTTACACCAGTGTATTTACTGTGCAAATAAAGTGTAGATACAACAACTTGTTTTTTTTCATGACAGCAATGAACGTGACAAAGATTTGGTTTTTGTGTAATACCAGGTCTATATGCTATATTATAGAACTGTTAGCTGTAATATTTCTGGCAGATTAGCCCACGTGATTTTCCTATCTGGCTTATTTGTTGAGAGGAATAACGCTGATACTCTGCAGTGTTGTTGCCCTTCAGTTCAACACTGACAGATAGCTGGTTAGCTGTCAGACTTTATAGTAGATGAAAATAAACATGATGCAGAAATTCAGCAGAATTTAAGATAAGTTCATGTTTGGTTAGACAGAAACCTGTGGTTTGTAACATGTAGAGAGAAAAAAAGAAGAAAAAAAAGAAAATTTCGATCTGATATTAATCACACGATGGCACCATTACATAATAAAAGGACGGAAAAAAAGAACCTGTCGTGTTTGCCTCTTTGCAGTAATTTCTGAAGCTTCCACTCTGCAGATCACTAATACTTTTTAAATTGACTTAAAGAAAAAATATTTAGGATCAGGAAGAATGTCATCACTTCATTTTCATAATTTAGGCATAAAGATTATTTGCTGTTACCTGTTGCTCATCTTATAATAAATTCACACAGACTAAAATCTGATCACTTAACATTTATTCCATGTGGACACACATGCACAAGGACCATGCACAGTTAAATGTGAGTAAAAATGTTGGTACAATTTATGATAATGTCTAATATTCGACACATTAAAGCAAAAACACATTTCGACATTGCAGTTTTAGCTTTGAAGAAACTTGTTTCAAAATAAAATGCCACAGAAATACCATATATTCTAAAATGATGTATGCATCCATAGTGCTATGGCTTTAACAGTCCTGAATTTAAAGTAGAGACTGAAGCTCAATATAAACAGAAACGTTAACACGTTAACTAGAACGTATATGGCCTGATTGCAGACGAACTCGACTTTAATCCAAGACCAGGCTTAAACTCTGACCCATCTTTTACTTGTTTAATCAATAATTAGAAAATGACAAATAAGCAGACAGATCGTTTGCACCGATTGGATATTGTGTGTGGGGGAAAAGAAAAAACATTTGGGTATTTTTTATTTTTTTACAAATAAGATTTTTACAAACAAGTAAAAAAAATCCACAATTTCACAGAAATAATTCATTCATCTAAGAGATAATGACTGATATCTTGGCTTCATTACTTGGAGTCAACATTAGTGTATGAGAAATAAATAAGGCAACAGGGATATAACCGTTACTGCCGCTCACGACACAACTGAGCGTAACACAATATACACTAGCGTTCAAAAGTTTGGAATCAACGTTTTCACTGATATAAACTTCATTTTGTTTCAGATACATCAATAAAATGACTGTAATATGATTCTAATGTTTCTGCACTTTAGGTTTGAAATCATTTGTAGAAAGCTGTAAAACAACATGTGTCCAGAATGATGACTATGAAAGTTTTATAGCATCAAGAGTGATGTTAATATAAACATTAATACCCAGATTAATGCCTCTTTTTTGGAAAGCAGTGAACAAATACAATTTTAATAATATACTGGAATTATTTATGTATAGTCATTTCTCCTTTATCATAAAATTTTTATCATTTCACTTTTTAAATTATGTTTAAATAACTTTTTCCCAAACTACTTTAAATACAAACAAAACCTCAAAAAAGAACTTTAGGCGTGTGGTTTATATTAGATCTACTACATTGTAGAAGAGTTTAGTGAATAGAATAATGACTGTTCATGAAATATGACGACACGTGATTCCTAACTATGTCTCTTGTCTTTTACTGTAGGTTATGAATCCTTGCAAATTCACTGGGTACTTTGTATCGCTGCGCCTTCAACTGTTTACATGTTTTGTAAGTCGCTCTGGATAAGAGTGTCTGCTAAATGATTAAATGTAAATGTATCCAGGTTTGACAGGTTGAGGTATGAGGTAAGCAAACCTGTGCTCACTCTTCTTACAAACCACGCACCTCTTTCCGCATCACTTTCTCTGCAACCTTGCCAAGTTCAGCAAAGTTGTTAGCAGTAGCTCTAAGTCAGCTTGTGATGGGTGTAATATAAGGTTCTTGACTTGTATCAAATGTTTAATAAACCAGTGTTTGGAAAGAAAATGTTGTCGAGTCGGTTCCCATTTATTGGAGCTCCTCACATTTACATTAATGTAGTATTAAGGCCTCACCATGAAGGATGTGCTGATTAATCTTTATGCAGATGAACTGTGCAGCTGCCTTTCGGTTAGTGTTACTAAAATGACGTTACTTATGTGTATAGCATTTACGTCCATGTTATATGTCATGTTAGGGTTACAATTACAGTGCTTGTTATTCCTCATTCTTCTTCTTCTTCATCTCCTAATGTGCCACTGGCGATGTCACAATGGGCTTCTGCAGCCGACCAATCAGCAGCTCTGCTTTAAACTCACACGCAGAGTGCAGGTGCACACTGTAGATCTCCCTTCTCTCCCTCATTCACTCCTCTTCATTACTTTCTCTTTTTTCTTTCTCTCTTTTTTTTCTATGTGCTCATTTCACATTTCCCTCTTTTTTCTTCTTTTTCTCTTTCTTCCTGTAATTCTCATGTTTTCTCTTGCTCATTCTCTCTTCTTTTTCTCTTTTCCTCCCATCCTTTCTTTCTTTCATTTACTTTCATTCTTTCTTTTTGGCTTTTCTTTCTTTTTCTTTCTCAGTCTTTTTCTTCCTTCCTCCTTTCCTTCCTTCTTTCTTTTTAATCCCGCCATCTTTTTCAGCTGCTTGCAAGCACGGTGTATTTCCTTCAGGAAATGCAAATCCTGTTTACATCTAAGAACTGTATGCTCGCACCACTTATGTCTTACTTCCTCTACCTGTTGCCCTTTTAACCCTTGACCTAGACACGTAAAACACCATAAAATATGTGACAATTTGCATCCATATTGCCACCACATTGTCATGATGAGTCTTAAATATACACAAACACACATGAATCCTAAAATGGCTCCTGCAGCACTGACACACACAACATGGTCTCACATTCACCACTTTACCTTACACATTCACAGTCTAAACAGCACCTCATACAGGAATGTTCTCACAGATATTCTCTCGGTCTCATATACACACTTTCCACTTTAAGTATTTTGCCTAACTCGATTCCAATTTCATTTTACCAGACAGGCATGCTGAAACTCGTTCTGTTAAAACTTAATAAGTACTTTCATGAATATCTTACATCTGAGACGGATGCCCTCTGGGCATGGATTCCTGATGAGTTCAGATGCCTGGGTGTGGTGCAAAGGTGTATCTGTGTGTGGGGGGGGTGTGAAAGAGAGAGTCAGCGAGTGTATCGGGTTTCAAAGATTACCAGGAGGCATAATTGTCCTGTCTGATATGTTCATAAATTTAGGCAGTTGTGAGTCAATACTTTTTATCTAGTGTTGCTTAAAGGTGTGATTTATTTTAAGGCAGAATAAGGACTTATTTTTATAAAACAGCTGATGAATTAAATAAAATAGTAGATCAGGACAGATTCTGTAGTAAATATTTGTTTGATTTTTAGCTCATATTTTGTTATGCATCTTTCGCCAGTATGTAGCGTCAAAACCTGTGGATTTTGACTTATTAGCTTCATTCATCTTTAGTTAGACTGACTTAGTAGTTAATCTGTTTAGTAGTAGTAATCCTGATTAAAAACATACTCGTTTAAGTGCTATATAAATAAAGATTATTATTATTATAAACTTCCGTGACTCGTTGGTGGGTCCAGACTCACATTCCTCACTCTTGTAACCAGGGATTTAAAAGATGGGGGAGCCCTACTATGTGTACTAACAACGTGAGAACAGTACAGTTTAATTTATGTTATTATAAGGAGTTCTCAACATTGATATCAGTGAAATGTGAGTAAAACACGTTTGATTAGTGTCTGTAATAATTACATAATTTAACTGACTAAAGTTTTGTGGTCAGACCTTACATCTTTAATATTCCTTGTTTGTTAATTTTGGCATCAAAATGATATTGAATATATTCTTTTCTGGCAAAGAATCATGATACCCTCTAGCCCTAAAAACTAGTCAAATTGAATACATTTAATGATCAGCGTATTTATGTAGCAGTACATATATGTTGCCTTGACTGAAGGAATACATTTTACAATTTCAAAATATAAGGTTTTCTCTATGAAGCAGTGTGAAACTTTATTATGTTATTATTATTATCACCATTACGTCATGCAATTTCCATTAAATCATAGTACCGTAGCTCAGTTCCGCTTGGCGTTCAAATAAACCAAAGGCGCAGGTGCCCCCCGTTTAATCCGGGCTTGTAACGACAAACATCTCCCATTTTACAGTAATCACTAAATATTCATTGTAGTATACTGAATACTATGCTTTAAGGTTAATGATGAAATAATAAGCGGAGTCTTTTTGGCAGCCACATTCGAAAGGTAAAGGTCACAAACGTTCCTCAGCTTTATCCAGGCTACAGAAGTGAACCTCACTCACTGTCCTGGTGCGACAGTTGCACAACATAATCTTCATTTTCTCCCACTTCCATAGCACTCTGTACTCAGCTCATGAATAGTTGCCAGTGGAACTTTTAATTGGGGGCAGTTGTGGCTCAGTAATTAGGGCACTGGGCTACTGATCAGAAGGTCGTGGGGTTCAAACCTCAGCTCCACCAAGCTGCCACTGTTGGGCCCTTGAGCAAGGCCCTTAACCCTCCCTGCTCCAGGGG
>JAOUQW010000047.1:7194870-7210574 GCA_028565825.1 Olivaichthys viedmensis | reverse complement strand
GGTATTTAAACACTTAGAAATCAACGAACGAACAAGGAACAGCTGGGAACACTTAACATGACTCACGTGACACAGACTTATGCATGGTGCGCCGTTGCCATAGCTACCGCTACGCTATGTTACACGCACCGCCATGCGCGTGACACTGAGTGACAGTATGCTCCACATAGACCGAACAAAGATTCAGCTCATTAACCGCAGCAGCAGGCGAGGTGAGAAGCAAATACAGCGCAAGCAACGACAAGGCGGAGCGGACAAGATTACTCCAGTCCTCTGTGGGGAAACCTCCCGACCCTGGAGGAGCTGAACACGCAGTGCCAGGGAAGGGCGGGGGACCCCCGAGGGCTGGGGGCGATCCCCGGAGGGACTCTCCTGACCTTCGAGGAGCTAAACACGCAGCGCCAAGGGAAAGAAGGGAAACTCCAGAGGCTGGGGGCGGCAAACAGAAAGCGGATGTTCAGTCTCAGTGCGAACTATGGCTATGGTGGTGGAGTAGCGAAGGGCTCAGCGAGAAAGATGGTCAGTGGCTGTGAGAGTTGCTCGAGTCCTATCGGGACATTTTTGCAACGCGCGTAGAAGACTGCACGCGCACGACTTAGTCCAGCATCGCATTGACACAGGCATGGCGGCTCTGATTCGTCTCCGCCCCCATCGGCTCCCATTAGCGAAGAGGCAGGTAGCGAAACAACAAGTGAAGGAAATGGCAGCCATAGAAGTCATTGAGTGGTCAAATGGCCTCTGGGCAGCTCCAGTTGTGCTGGTCAGGAAGAAAGACAGGGGCTGGACATTTTGTGTGGGTTACTGCCACCTAAACGCTGTCACTAAGCATGACTTCTACCCGATGCCCTGTATCGACAACGCTCTCAACCGGGTTGCCGCTTCAAAGTGGTTCAGCTCTCTGGACCTGCGCAGTGGTTACTGGCAGGAGAAGCTCACTCTGGAGGCAAAAGAAAAAGCGGCATATACCTTAGAGGTGAGACTATGGCAGTTCCGGGTTATGTCTTTCGGACGCCCCGGCCACCTGCGAACGGCTAATGGAGCGAGTGCTGGCCAATCTACCAAAAGACCACTGCGTAATGTACTTAGACGATATGTTTGTCCATGCCCCTGGCATTGAAGAGGTGCTTAGATATCTCAGGGAGGTGTTTTTTGCGATCCGGGCAGCCAACCTCAATCTCCACCCTAAGAAGTGCAGTCTCCAGCATGAGGTTAAGTTCCTGGGCCACGTAGTTAGTGGTGGAAGGGGAGCCACTGACTTCGCGAAAGTGGAGACAGTCCAGCAGTGGCAATATCGAACAGCTGCGGAGCTTCCTGGGCTTGGCGTCTTACTACAGCCGTTTTGTCCCGAGGGTTCCACCACTGCCTCAAAGCTAAAGGGACGTTTCAGTGGTTCGACGAGGCAGACGTGGCTTTTCAGCGCCTATGAGCCGCTCTTACCACAGCACCAGTGCTAGCTTTCCCCGAGCCAAGTAAATCTTTCGTCGTCGACACGGACACCAGTAACAGTGGAGTAGGGGTGGTGTTGTCACAGATTCAGGGAGGAGAGGAGAAAGTTATCTCCTTCTACAGCCACCGACTAAGCCAGAATGGAACTACCATGTCACTTGGCGCGAGCTACTGGCTGTGGTAGCGGGACTTAAGCACTTCAAGCCTTATCTCTATTGCACTCAGTGCACCCTGCACACAGATCATGTGTCGCTAACCTGGCTAATGCAGTTCAAAGAGCCAGAGGTATGTGCTGGATCGCTGCACTGCAGAGCTACCGGTTCTCCATCCAGCACCAAGCTGGACAGCTCTATTTGAACGCCGACATGTGAGCATCAGGAGAGGTGAGCAGTGGTCTCTCCGAGTGACAGGGCTGTTCAGGGTTTGAGCAAAGAGAAGCTACACCAAGCACAGAGTAGCGAGAGTTGGCTACAGGAAGGGCGGAGGCCAGATTGGTCCGGATGTCACTCCCCACGGGCTGACCATGAAAGCCTATTTTGGGGTCACTAAGACATTGAAGCGCCAGAGGCAAAGATTTTACTGCCCAGGGTGTCCCGCACAGATGTGGAGCTGTTTGTGCATTGCTGCGACTTCTGTACAGCTAAGAGAGGACCGGCTGAGCATTCTCATGAACCTCCCCAGCCACTGCAGTCCGGTTCCCCCATGGAAAGGGTGGCGGTCAACGTCCTGGGTCCTTTCCCCGCCACCGAGGCCGGGAACCGCTACGTCCATGTGGCTACGGATTATTTCACGAAGTGGCCCGAGTATTACGCGGCCCGGACCAGAGCGCGATGATCACAACGGAGAAGCTTTTGGAGTAGTTCTTCTGCTGGTTTGGTGTAGGTTATGAGCAAGGTCTGCCAGCGGCTGGGGATCCGAAAGACTGGAACCACACCGTTGCATCCAAAGCAATGGCCTCGTCGAGCGGAACAGGACACTCACCACCCAGCTCGCCATCGTTACCAGACGCCACCAACACGACTGGGACAAGCATCTTCCCCTGGTTCTGTGGGCATGCCGCTCGGTGGTGCAGGAGTCTACGGGGTTCACGGACTACGGGGTCTACGGACGCGGACCCTGGAACTAACACTCTGACGGAATATGTGAGGGATTTACGAGCTGTACACGATCTCGCCAGGCAGCAACAACAGGATCCGAGTAGCTACCAGAAAAGAGCTTATAACACCTGGTGTCAGGGGGCGCCTATGTGCGCTGGAGACCTGGTGTGGTTGTTTAACCTGCGGTGGCGTAAGCGACGCTGCCCTAAATTGGAGAGCAACTGGGAGGGCCCCTGTGTCATGGTCCACAGACTATCAGTGGTGGTGTACTGGGTACAGTAGTGGTACACCGGGATCGCTTTGCCAGTACTGGCCCCGGGAGCCCACAGTGGACTCTAGGCAGGACTGTGGTACGGACACTGGAGTTAAAGGTAGGGCGCTTCTGTGGCCCCTCTGGTTTCACCACGCTATCGGGACTTTGTTATGGACTAGAATGTGTTGTGGGTCGGCTGACCCTTGAAGGGGAGCTGTGTGGCGTTCAGGGCTCGCACATTGCGTTTGTGAGCCTCTGCATGCCGCCGTTATGCTGTGTTGTGTTGTTGTTGTTGGTTTGGGGGTTGTTAAAAGTGGAGTTAATAAAAGTGTGTGTGTCTGTGTTGTTGCCAGCGTGTTATTCTGAGGTTTGTTGTGCCCACCGTCAATGAGAGCTCGGTAGGCACGGCTAACCCCCACCAGTTTTTCCCATGCTGGGTCCGTTCACTGGCTTACCACCAGGCATCGTTCTGGGCTGTAAGAGTGTGTGTGCCAAATAAAGAGCGATTTCCTGAGTTCAAAATGCTTCCTGGTCCCGCCTCTTCTTTGCCCACGCTACACTATTTTACGGTGGTGGAGATCACCATCAACAACGATCAAAGTTGTTATTGTTGTTATAGCTATTATTTAGTTATTATAGATATATACCTAATTAACTGGTCACTTGAATTGAATGGGTTTAGACTAAAGCTCATAAAAAATATGAATAATGCCAGTTTAAATGTAACTGTCATAAAACTAGCAAAAGTGCTGTTAATATGATACAAAATGCTTCAAATCTACATGCTAGCACAATGTAACTGGTTTGGATTCTGTGGGTGGAAAGTTCAGAAATTAAAAGCTCTAATGGCAACAATAAATAAATATGATGGAACATATTTTCCCAATGTGCCTAATAGTTGAATTGTTTATGATAATGCTCATAAAATAAATCTGTGCTGCAATCATAAGAAGGTCCGTTTGACATCCCCTGCCATATAGGAAGTGTAGCACCATGATGTTGGAAAAGAATAAACTATAGGGACAGTATGCAAAGCTAAAACGATTCTGTAACCTCATATCGAACTGATAAAGTGCAGTGTGGAAATGTTGGAAGTCGTAATATAGCCATAATATTTGCTGAAAATTCATCAGTATTCTATATTCATGACTTTCTAATGCTCACATACAGTGCAACCGTGACCGAAATGTATCAAGTGGATCTTCTCAGTTCTTCTCAGTTCTAGTGAGAATAGTAAGAAGCATGTTTGACCGTGTGACTGAGGCAGCATGAGGGTTCGACTGCACTGCTGCTTGTTATTATGATGGTACAGTATGTAGTGTAGTGTTTAGGGGAGGTGAACAGTTATCAGGATAAAAGGACAGGAATATTCTACTTTAATGAAAGTTAAGCGCAGACACAGCAGGCACAATGATATGAATGATATGAATGCAGGAATGCTGACTGTATGTCAATGCAAATATGTAGCGCCTTGCTGTTTTACTTTTATTGAAATAGATTTGAGAACAAACGCAATATGCAAAGTATAATGTTATTTTGTGAATCATAAGCCATTTTATTGAACAAATTAAGCGACAGACAGGCAAGGACCAACAACTTTGGGCGGTTTTGAAAATAAACTGGGCAGAGGGAACTGTTTGAGAGTCGAAAGAGCCGACTCTTATTGGCGAGCTGAGCCGATTGCTCTGACTCACTGAAAAAGAGCCGACTCTTATTGGCGAGCTGAGCCGATTGCTCTGACTCACTGAAAAGAGCCGGAATTCCCATCACTACACTCTGCGCTGTTCTCACTTCACAGAGGATGATGCGTGGGAAAACGGCACTGCGCATGCGCGTGGTGCGGCTACAGCCAGCTACTAAACAACGCTTCACTGAGGAACTGCTAGCGCTGGATAAAGCCACAAAATGCAGCTTTGACGCTCGAACGCCCCATATTACGCTGGAGAGTAAGTTTTGTCTCATTCTTGGTTCATGCTGATTGTCTGATATATGTTTTGACTATAAGACATGAATAGTAAACCAACAGTGGGTAGCACAAAGAAGACTGGGTAGGTTAGAGCAATGCCTGGTGGATATAATGGTTGATTTTCTCCCACCTGTATTCTGACTAATCTAACTTCCTGTGTCAGGACTGGCTGGTACTGTCACGCCTCCTGCTCTAGGATTGGCGGAGCCCATGTAAGCATGAACTGGCAGCCAATAGGAGCACAGATAGTGGGTTTTGGCATAATACGTGTGGGAAAGAAAAAAAATGCTAGCTGTGAAGGTAGCCAGGAATTTGTAGCTAACAAAGTCTTCGCGTTAGCGAAACCAGTTGCCATGGTTCAATGGAGACAAACCTGCCATTGAATAGTGCAATAGACACTAACGGGGAGTAATTAGTTACACATAGTGCTGACAAAAACAAATGCCGAAGTCCCTCTGGTAATTAATGCCTGTTGAGCTAATTTTCCTGTCCTAGCAAAGACTGTCGTTGTGCCCAAGTTTGCTTTGCTAGCTCGCTTGCTGATTAATCAGTTCTGCTAGCTAAATTATCTGCACATATCATCTGTAGTCGGCCAACTAACATTAGTCTTAGGTGTCAGGTTAGTTTTATGCCTAACCCCTTATGTTTGGTTGATGATAAGAGTTTGGGCTTTAATGTCAGGCTGGTTTACTGAGCCTGATAACTCCAGCCCCTGAATATCTATAATTACCTTAACATATATTCTGTGTCTTACAGACACACCCGCAGATGGCTAGTTAATCATTTATGCTTAAGCCATGAATGATTTTCTGTATCAAACTGCCTTTCTAGTGATGAATGGTCCATTTTAGTTTTTAGTAGGGATGCTTTAGCCATTTATATCCATTTTCAATACGATACCAAGATCAGAGCTCTGAGTATCTGCTGACATTGATCTGACACTGACATGCTCACAGTAACCCAGACGACTCTCTGCAGGCTTCTGTTGCCAAGTTATGTGAGTCATCAGAAGAGCAAGTCGTGTCCTGTGTTCTGTCTGGTGTCAGACAACGCAGTTATATATAAAAACCGGTTAGTGGATTGGACTGGACGAAAGTGTCAAATCCGATCCGCTACCAATCCAATGTTTCAGGCTAGTATGGTTATATAGTGTAGTTATTAAAAAATGATGTGTAGGTGGGTAAATATCTCACGAAGCTTTTAGGTCTATTTTAGAAGATGGCCTTGTAATTCTATTGTGCAGATTTCAGATTTCAATTGTAAGTGGGAGACAACTTCCCACGATGGTGAACTGGTCCTGCCTAAGCGACACTAAATGCCTTCTTGAGAGATTCATGTCTGTGGCTTAAAATGGAGGATAAGCTCAGGGTGGAGGAATCAGCTGGAGATCATGTGGCCTGTTCTCCTGCTGCAGCGTCTCCTGCCATGCTCGTTGCAGAATGACGCACACTGCAGGGTGTGCACGGTGGGCCCTGACGCCAGCTGTTTCAGAGAACTGTTTATAAAGGTCATGGATAAACGCATGATATTGAAATAAAGGGCCTCTGTGGTGCTGCCATTAGAAGGCCCTTTTTGTGACTGATCTTGATTTATGTTCAGGTAAAGCAGAGGCCTGTTGACTGAGTTAACCTGTGTAGGCTGGGTAAATACAGTTAGTTTGACCATCAAACGTGATAAATAGCTATTAGGTTGTGCCTTTTTGATGTGTGTATGCTGTACATGGACCCATTTTGTCTTTCATTAGTTTTCCAGAAGATGGTTACCAGGAATGTGTTTTCACAGATCATATGCGCCTTTTGAGGGGAGAGGCAATTTCAAATGTACAATAAGTAGATACAGTGGTCTGCTACTGCCCTTTTGAGTATTTCATTTCATGTGTTAACACATTGTGTTAAGTTCCACAGGCTTCCATATTCTTTTACTCTCTAGAATTGAACACAATCTAATGAGGGGTGAAACACTTGCTGCTACATCCATGGTTTTAAATAGTAGAGTATATTAACATTCTTTTCCCACTTGTGTGTCGTCTTGTAGTGTAATAAGGAGCATGTGTCCGATGTTGAATTAGTACCTGTGTGACATGCTGGCCTGTCTGCCGGTATCAGCCCCCTCTTTCCAGCTTCTCACCCACACGCAGATGAACACTGGACTTCAAAAATGTAAGTACCTGCTTGACCCACCCTAATCCCCCCCCTCAGAACCCCAACATGGACAAAGAAGCTCAGCTTTCTCATGGTGCTGGTTTAGTTGGTTTACTTGTCGTGCACCAGATATGAGCTACATTAGATTACCTACGGATGTAAATCTCTTACCTTACAAAAATCTGATTCAATTCGTTAGGAAACATTTCAATGCTTTGTGAAATGTCATTTTGCACCTTGATTTGATTAATTTTTGGTGCAATTACTAAGGGAATTATTTACACAGTAGTGGAATATAGACAATAAAAACAATAAAAGCTTTACATTTAGATCCACAATCTATTGCAATTAAATTAACCTTGAAATCTTACATTTTAAATATGACTTAAAATAGAAATATTTCAGAGGCTTCAGATAAAATTTCTTCTTTGGGTTAGGCATGCTCAGTATTAAATCATATTACGATAATTGCCTAACTTTTTATCACAGTTTATGATATCACACAAATTACAGCATGCTTATCTTTAAATATTATTGTACTGAATTATGTTCGAAATAGGAATACTGAATATCCTCAAACAAATCCAAAAACCAAAACCTTAAACAAATCCACAAAGTAAAGAATGTTTGTTTGTTTTCCATTCCACTCAGCAACCTTTTTCTTTCTTTCTTAGGGGACACTACACAGAAGATGCGATCTGCACAGTATCCCACCCCAGCAGAGTTGGATGCCTATGCTAAAAAAGTTGCCAACAACCCGCTGACTATAAAAATCTTTCCCAGTAACGTGAAAGTACCTCAAAGAAAGCACCTGCGCCGTACGGTAAACGGTCTCGACACCTCTAGCCAGCGCTACAGCCCCTACCCTTCTCAGGTCAGCACCAGGACAGGCCTTTTGGCCATAGTCAAAGTTCCTGTTAAAAGAATCCTGGAGCATCCTCAAGTCCGCTTTCTCCCCGAGATCGCCATGAACCCTCAGAGTGGACCCTACGGCACTCCGAGCACTTTAAACCTGCCTCAGACTCTTCCACGCATGCAGGCTCTCTCCCAGCCACAGCTCTTGGCCCAGAAGAACCTTCACCATTCTCAGAGCTTGCAAACCCAAAAGAACCTCTTTCATTCTCAAAGCATGCAAGCACAGAAGAACCTTCCCCATTCTCAGAGCTTGCAGACCCAAAAGAACCTCTTTCATTCTCAAAGCATGCAAGCACAGAAGAGCCTTCCCCATTCTCAGAGCTTGCAACCCCAGCAGGCCCTTCCTCGCCCTCAGAGCATGCAGGAGCAGA
Source organism: Olivaichthys viedmensis (assembly GCA_028565825.1). Taxonomy (NCBI): domain Eukaryota; kingdom Metazoa; phylum Chordata; class Actinopteri; order Siluriformes; family Diplomystidae; genus Olivaichthys; species Olivaichthys viedmensis. The sequence continues at coordinate 7,202,385 of JAOUQW010000047.1, read as the reverse complement.
AGGCCATGCCTCATCCTCCCAGTTTATTACAGCAGCAACGCCTGGGCCATCAGCAAGCAGTTCATCCTGGCCTGGCTAGCCAACAGACTGTGCCACAACTTGCTCTCAACCATCATGTCCTCATGCAGCAGCAATCAGGTCCTCAGAACCTCCATCACCTGCCTGAAATGCCTCAGTCAGCCTGCTTGCAGCGATCTCAGAGTTTCCCCCATTCTCAAGCCATTCCTCAAACCCCTGGCCCAGGCCTTCCAGCCCCTGGTAATGCCATGTCTGGTGCCAAGGTCCCTGATGCAGATGCCCCACCCAATGTAACTGTGTCTACCTCAACCATCCCTCTGTCCATGGCTGCCAGCTTGCACCAGAAGCAGCCCAGTGACCTGAGCAGCATCATGCACCAGATCAGCCGCTTCTGCCAGGCGCGAGCCAGCGCCAGTGCCACCTCAGTGTGCGAAGGCCAGATCGCCAACCCGAGCCCCATCAGCCGTAACCTGTTGATCGATGCCAGTTCCCGCGTTTGCGCTCACAACCTTCTGCCCTCCTGCGCCCTCGCCAGCACCGCTGACAAAGCTGCTCTAACGTTGCCCAACGTGCCCAACATGGCCCCTATGAACATGAGACATGCTTATCACGATATGAAACAGCAACCGGCCCAATCTCACTTACCACAGCAGCATTCCTGGAACCAGCAGCTGTCTCACCTCCAGCCCCTCTCAGATGGCGCTCAGCCAGGGAAGAATCTGGTCAGAGATGGCACAGCAGGGCCTGTCTTTCACAGCAAGAGTATGAGCTACGTGCAGGACGTGTGCATGGGCCAATCATTCAGTCTGAAGCCCCTCATAGACAAGCCCACCCCCTCGCCACCCGTCACTGCCATGTCAGGCGCTGTAAATTACAGCAACGGGCATTACCTGCAGCCGCCATGGAACGGCATCTTGCCAACCCCCAATAGTGATGGCTCAGGGTCTCAAGATCTGGGTGTTCCATTCCATGCAGGAATCTCGGGGGCGTCCATAGAAAACAGGACTCGAGCGGGCAACACCGGCCAGATGAATCTGATGCCACCCATGGAGTATGTGGGTGGAGATTTCCAGGCACCCTGCTTTAGAGAGCAGAACATGGGCATGATGGTGAAGATGGGCAGGGCTCAAGATTCAAACGATAGTCGGAATGTGCACGTTCACCACCCAGGGTACAGATGAGTAAAGGTCTGCTTAGGCTAGTCATCCTTCAGTGTTAGATTCAGTCTAAGGAACACATCTCAGCTCCTCCTCCTTTTGTTTCCGGTTTTGCAAGTGATCTACTGAATGTTTTCCACATGATGATTTTTTTTTTTTTGACTGCTCTAAATAATCATGGCCATCAGTTTACCCATTTTAACTATGTGCCAGTATTTAAATGGCTCGTCTTTTTGTGTAGATTAGATTATCAAGTAGCCTGTGGGGGAAACAAAATCTATATAGAAATCTGTGTAAACCTATATTTATTTATTCACAGCTGGTAGAAGCCACATCTGTTTCTGTTACTAACAGCAGATCTACACTTTTCATCTAGACTTACTTATGGGTTTTGATCAATGCAGTATAGGTCAGATATGTGACATGCTGTATTATTTCCAAACTAAACTGTCAGTTTATTTTGGTGTAGTTTACTTGATTTTAATTTTTTTATTTTATGGAAGTGCTAATACTGATGGGCCATACACTCAGCTTACTGAAGGAATTACAGAGGTGCCATGTTTTCTAAAATGTGAGACTGTTTCTTGTGTCATGCTCTGGCATTTCTGGCACAGTGATCAGATTTTCCCTTTTAATGTTTACATGTTAATTTGCACTTGTAACTTTTTGAATCCGTAAAAAGTGCAAATCGACACTGGGATATGCACCTATGACAAGACTGTTTCTTGAGGCTAATGTACATGAATTGGTCTCAAGGCTCCGATTGGACTGTTACTGTAAGGCTTTCTCAGTGTGAACTGTTTTCTCTCTTTATTATTTTAGCCAACATTGTTTCCTCTTTGATTGTCGTTGGCTTTTCACTTTCACAGGTATGCCATAATGTTTAGTTATATTGTGATTCTGTCATGAAGTGGACACACCCTGGGACAGAAAGTGCTTTGGAATTTATTTTGAACCTGTGCACATGATGCATTATTTGGTATTTTGTGTTATTTCTGTTGATTTATTATTATTATTTTTACTTACTCGAGTTTCTGAGATGTTATGTTTGGTTGTAAAGCTAGTTACAGTTCACTACAGGACTTTGAAACCTTTCAGGGTATGTGAACCTGATCAGGATCTGGCTTTTCCCTTCCATATCCCATTGAAGCATGTATGTGTGAAAAGACGAAGGTGATCAAAGATCAGCCTGTGAAATTGGATGTTTAGTACACGTTAGCCCAGGTTTTGTGCAAAGGAGCCAACATTTTCCCCTTTAAAACCCGTCACCTTTCCATTTTCTGATTAGTTTTCAGTCATGTCCAGAGAAATCCTTACTTGAGCATTAATGGATCACTTGCAAGTTTTATGGCAATATAAAAGAAGACCACAGGCTAAATCTGATGTGATATGAACACTTACCTCATTGCTGTACGACTGCAATTGAGAGCTGAGATATGCTGTGTGTGAATGCTACGTTTGTGTGGACTGAACTCTACGTTTGCTCTGTTAGTAACATCAACCTGCTGTTTTCTGGCAAGATCATCTCCATAGTTGCTAGAATCCACAAACATAACCAAGTTTTATATTTGTTGCCGATCCTAGAGAGGTTTCAACTCAGGTGCCATCTTCTTTCTAACCTGAAATGTACTACCTGTGAAAAATTATTTTGAGAACTAGAAATGTAAATGGGGGGGGACACTATAATGGGTTGTTTCAAAGGGGACACTATAATGGGTTGTGACAATCCACTATAATGGGTTGTGACAATCCACTATAATGGATTGTCTACAATCTTGTGACACCGGTTACTTGTGACTTCCCATGAACGGTCTCCGCTGCTTTCTGAATATTCCTGTATGGCGCGTGCCTTCCTTTCTCAGGTCTACTGGTGACGCCCACTTCATGCTTGTTACATCGTCTGTTCACATTTTTTCCAACAACGTTAGACTATGTACGTATCGGAGCAGGCCATCTGGTAGCGAAGTGACTTTGGTGTAACTGATGGAGCAAACGCTGAGCAGTTTGTGAGTGAAACGGATTACAGTATGTTAGCCTCCCTGGTTACCCCTTAAGAGCCTTAAGTATTTGTTCCTTGGACTGTCTTTGATAACAGGCACGGTGAAGAAGATGCCGAGTTGTGTTTTTAGCTGTTTCAATGGACCTTTTCGTTTGAATGCAAAAACCCTAATTTTCGTTGTAGGAAAACAAATTCTCAAAATGAAGATTGACTTTTTGTATTTAGCAACCTAATCTGTGTATAGTACTGGGCTGTAACAGTTGTCATTTTTGCACTTAGACCACACTAAATTGTTACTTTCCACAGCTACATAATTTATTGTATTGCAGCAAAACATCTCAAAGTCCAAGGTCTCTCTCTGGCACTGGCCAACAGCAGCTAAATGATGCAAGCTGAATTGAACAGAGCTTTGTGACTTGAAACGTGCAGATTGCAATTGCACAACGCAGCCGTGTGTTGATTTAATTGTGAATAGACCTAACTAGTTCTGTTCAGGCTTCTGCCACTTTGCCATTATGCTTTTTCCAAGACGCTGCTATTTAATTCCATCCATATATTGAGAGTTACAGTGAGCTAAGGGTAGAAGCAAGTTTTATGCTATGCTTTATGCAGTGCAACAAAGTTCTGACGTGAATTAATGCATTGGCTTGTCAACCGCCAACTGCTTATTGCAAGTCATTTTAATGCTTGAACATCAGATACGACACGTTCGTTCAATCCTTATTTCATGCCTTGTTACAGCTCAAGGGTACAGAGTCCGGTTGCTCGTTATAAAAGTTCCTGTTTCCATGTGAAGTGCCTCCACTGGGCGGATGTGTGTATATGTGACTGCCCGTGTGTGTAAGTGGAAAAAGTACTGGCACGTGTGCACACTGCAAAGACCTGGTGCACTATTTATGAACGGGGGACCAAACCGCGTCAAACTACTGATGGGAAGAATGCTGCATGTGCCGCCTCAGACATAAGACCTATTTGAATTTGAATCTTTGCTGCTGAATCTTTAGTCTAGGTGGGTAAAACTACGCTGCTGAACTTCTAGTGCCCTAGAAACCTTCTAAGGAGTGCTTTAGAAAGTTCTTTATATCTTATAGAGCACATGTACTCTCAATACTACATGATGGCAGGTTTGTTTTTGTTTTGACGTTTGGGAGTCATGCCAAGGGTGTCTCATCTTGTTCTACCAAAGAACAAAATGTTGCATGAATGGTAGCAGTGTGCAACTCTTAACTGTGTAACTGAAATCTGTCATTCCAGATGCCCATGTTTTTCAGGAATAATGTGTTGCACAAACATTCCCCTATAACCAAAATAAAGGTTGACTTGCATTTGAAAAGCATGTGTTGTTCAATATGTTTGTATCCTGGCGCAATGTATGGCATTGGACACAATGTGACGACTGCAGTTCAACACAGTGCCAGACACGTCGAGGTTTGAGCTGGTGGTCTTTGCTGTATTCAATTCAAAGCAGTGGTCTATAATGTAATAATGTAGGACTGTAGGATTTAAAATCATTAAGTTGAACTTAAATTGTCCAGGTGTGATTGGAGTGGACAGTACACACAGCTCAGAGAAACAGAATTCCAGTGGAAACATGACACTCGGGTCAGACCGTGTGCTTGCACACATGTTCATATACATAATACTAAAGCAAAGTAGGTCATGTCGACTCGCTCACACAAAAAAATTACAAACCATAGAACTAGTCATGTGACGATAATTTGTGATCCTTTAATGTCTCGTGTGTTTTCTGGCTGCAGGTTCGTGTACATAGAATAAAATGAATTGCACCATGCACAGTAAATAACAAATAATTATCCCACAGTGTCAAGTTGGGCCAGATAATACTGATAACAGCATTTAGATGTATCTCATTCTATTAATGCTTATTATCTGGCTAGATGCTTGGATAATATAATGCTGATGGGGTTAATAGGGGTGTGGGCATATTATGCTGTTATCCACCTGCCTAATTAACCACCCATTGTATTATGCTATTTAAATGTGACATTATGAAACCTTAGACTGCCATGACATTAGACCACAGCCAAAAGAGTGACATTGGATCTGTAATGCAACCTTGACTTAATTTAATAAATTAATTCATATTCACTCATTTCATATGAATCTGACAGTACATTTGGCAAAGACATTCCATTTTAGTGCATTTAAAAGTGTCAGTGCAGGAGCTATAACCAACAGCAATGATGAAATACTGGAATAAATATCAGAATAGAAAAAGGTGAGTATTAAATTGCAGATGAGGTGTTATTGCTTCCATTTTCAAGTAAGTACATTATTGCATGGCTAGCAACTTTGCGTAGTAATCACAAAAGTCCTTAAAAGCTTTTTAAGGACAAGACGTTGCATGGAGCAGTGGTAATTAGGGGAAAGGATGCATTTTTCATGGGATCTAGCTTTTCATTGCTGCCATCCAAAAAAAGTCACAGTTTATTTACAGTAAACAATCTTATTTGTCAGTCACGTGACTTGTCCCTTTGTCCTTCGGGAAACACCGTTACTCCTGGTGTGTGCTGATCAGATGTTGGGTCTGTGAGTTGCTCCAGCTCTGACTGCTGTTTCACAGGCTCCTCTGACACTTCTGTACTCGCTCTGTTGTTATTCCCATTCCTATGAAGGGTTCAAAGCATACATTGTGAACCAATGCTGTCACAGATAGATCAAGCACAAAGCTGAATGACTGGCTAATCAGCTAAGCACACTAATAAAGCTATACTGTCTGTGATTCTTATACACATGGATGTAGCACTACTTTTGGTTCGGTGTTTGTGTGGCATACTTTTTATCTGTTTCAAATTTCCATTCCCTGTACAAGGTGCTTTTCTTCATCATGTAGAGAAGGACCATGTCACAGAAAAACGCCCCCTGTAGGAAAAACAACATATTAACCAGATGCTTTTATCCAAAGCGACATCCAAGTGAGGCAAAATATCACAAGCATAGAACCTTTACTGATAGACCATGTTATACACAAATAGGGGTCTATTTGCTGTTTAATATTATAACATACAATATTGATAGATATTACTTTATATGAATTTCCATATGAGTTTACAGCTTCATTTAAAATCACATTCTTTATTGGAAAAAATCAGCACAAACACGTCTTCAAAATCTAACAAGAAACTTGTGATGTACAAAATTACAGTGTATAAACTAAAGAAATGTTGTATGTCTACAAAGCGCAAACTCTGCTAATAAAACTAATAAAGAACATGCGTAGCTTGTTTCCCACATTTTAGATTGTAATACTTACAGCACCCATTAACGCAAGACCCGAGCCTATGTTTATGACTGTGGGAATTATATTGAACTTTCCGGCCTAAAAAAAAAAGACAGAAAGTATGCTACAGGACAGGTTTAGGTACAAATATCATACACTGGCACAAATATAAGTGCTGTAAGAATCTCTGCTGCATACCTTGCCATGAACCAGGATGTCAAAGCGAATCCCATACACCTTAAAAAGCATTCTGTGGGTCTCTCCATCAGCATTTTTGAAATAGCGGGCATATCTGAAGAGGTAGTTATCAGGAAAATCTGTTACAGGGGACTTAACACGAGGTCAGGTTTTGTAGCATACAAATACGTTTACCTGAAGTTGTACCCTGATGAGATGGAGTTGGCTGTAGCATTCACATCCAGTCGAGTGAAACTGTAGCTCGGATGGCACGCTGAGTAGCCTTTATCCAGGTCACAGTGCCACTCTATTAGGATTCCTATTGCTCCTCCCTACATAGAGAGGAGGTTACTGTAGTCATATGCAGTGTGTTCACAAGGAACCTGGCAAGTTCCACACTGACAGTGAGAAATATAAGCCAAGAGTCTGTGAAGGTGTTCTGTATCCAGGTCTTTCGAAATGTCTAATGTAGTCAGTAAGTCAAGGGTAGAACTGATGAAGCCCCCCTATACGAGTGGCGAACTCATGAGACGGGTGTGCCAATAGTTTTGAGTGTTGGTGAGCACCATACCATGACATAAGATGTTTTGTTGGAGCTTTTAAATTTAAAACTGCTGGATGCAGGATTGGGGAGTTAAAAGACCTGTTCGAAAATTGCTATTGCAAGCTACTCGCGGAGGAACATTTCTTAACGTGGGCTGTGCTGCGTCCTTCTGCGGATTAATCTCATGGTGCCAAGTGCCAAGTCGATTCACATTCAAGACTATTCAAGGCTGCGTCCCAAACCGCACACTGGGCAACAAGTACAGTATTATACTTAAGCGGTAATGGCGCCATTGATGTACTGGTGTCACCCAGAAGAGGATGGGTTCCCTCTTGAGTCTGGTACCTCTCAAGGTTTCTTCCTCATGTCATCTCAGGGA
>JAOUQW010000047.1:7171688-7183971 GCA_028565825.1 Olivaichthys viedmensis | reverse complement strand
TACTACACTGTAGAAGAGTTTAGGTGTGGGGTTTATATTAGATATATTACATTACTACACTGTAGAAGAGTTTAGTGAATAAAATCATGACTGGTCATTAAATCTGACTTTTGAACCCTAGCGTACATGTCTGAACATGTCCGAGGTACGAGTCTGTTGTCACATGATCGTCATGTGTTATTTATGTACAGGGTGAAACTGGTGATATGACCAAACCCTACACAGTGAACAAACAGTAACTCATGTTGACGCTTGGATTATTCCTGAAAGCCGAAGGTCACTGAGACTGAGCGAGGTGACTCACACGGGAAGTCGTTAGTCCACAGATCATTAACCAATCAGGTCTTAGAGGGGACCTGGTGTCACTGTGGGTCATGGTGAAAGAGTGACTGAGGTACTGGAGCGAGGAAAGTCCCCATATGACTCACCCTGATGTTTGTCTTTGTGTTTAAGGTATGATGTGTGGAGTTCATAGGGCTACATAAAACCTACATAAGCCCTTCCTGACAACTGACATAAGCCTACATAGACGTTTATAAAGGCTTATTCCAAAAGGTGTCAGCTTTCATAAAGACTGCTTTCATCGCTTTTGATCACAAGTTGACATAACACCTGAATCAAGTGACAGACTTTTGTTGTGTTATGCCTTACGTTAGAACATCATGACAACAGACTATTTAGCTCAGTGAACTTCAGGTGTCATGGTAATAACAATGATGAGGTGACGTATCAAACCAAAATCGCTCTGATTTAGGGCCAGAGAAAATATTGGTAACACTTCACTGGAACCCTGTGTCATAAGACATGCATAAGCATGTCATGACATCAGACATTGACACCCATCATGACAACTACCATTAATGTTAACATAACACCGTTATATTACTGGACATTAACTGTTATGACAACTCATGACCGCATATGACACCAGGCATGACATGCTTATGACATGCTTATGTCTGTTGCAGGGTTCACGTAAAGTGTGACCAAAATATACATAACTCTGTTATTATGGGGTCACGATACTGTCATAGGTTTTTCATAACAATCTTATAAAAACAGTAGAATAAAACTTAAGGGTCAGAAAAAAATATACATGACTGTCATTATGGTATCATTGTCAAAAGTCTTATAAGCATAAATATGCCAGAACATACCAGAAGTAAACTGAGCTACAAAGTCAGTTGTTATGACCTTCTAATGTAAGTCACGCTGGAAAGTGTCATAACACAACCTTGTGTCAAACATGTCATCAACATGACATCAAAATTTATGAAACAGTCTTTATCAACTGATGCCTCATGGAATAAGCCTGTATAAATGTTTGTGTTTGTCAGATGTTATAAATGGCTTATGTAGGTGTCATGTAGCCCTATGAACACCACCCTTAAGTAAAGTGTTACCTTATATTGTTGTATGTTTAAGATATCATTCTAAAGCAAAGTTGAGAAAGTTAGGAGACCATTTTTGGTTTGGAAGTTGTTTGCGTGTTTCCTGGCATGTGGAACCTGTTGATCTTCAGTCAGTAGCTGTAGCCTGAGGGCAGGAAGGCTGTGTTTACTGCACACACACCCCTTCCCCTCGCTACAGGAAGTCCTGAAGTACCCAACGTCTTGTTGAACGTGCTGAGAGACGCCAGCACGCTGTTAAAGAGACACGAGACATGACTTTATGCTGTTTTTAGAACCAGATCATATTCAGTGAGTGTGAAAGTAACGTATAAATAAATTGTCTCTAAATGTAAGTTTTCAAAAGTATCTGCATAACCTAATCTGCATTTCATAGCACATTTCCTAGTCGGAGGCCGTCGCAGCATTAACATTGATATTGCAAAATAAAATGTTAATGCAACTGAGGTATTTTCCCTGCATGATTTACTACGTGCTCCTCTCGTGCTGCAGTGGGTTTGTCACAGTCAGTATCAGGTATGAGTCATTATAAGGTGAGAACAGTTAACACTGATTTTGTGAAAGGGGAAAGAAAAAAAAGAAATAAAACACAACATTTTCCGGAACACTGAGAGAAAATGAAATCATGCTTTTTACAAAATGTCAGTCAGTAGAATGAAGCTTTTCCTTCGTGTGAGTGAGTTGGTATGATGTGAATTTGTGTTACCATTTAAATCTGTAAAAACAATGTGAAAAAATGAAATAAATTGTAAGTGAACAGCAAATATTTTTTTCTTAAATAGCCTAAACATTGATGTCGCAGGTTTAATAATAAATTCTTAAAGAATCAACTGTTTTATTAAATAAGTATTAACATGTTGTATTTGCTTTTAAACAAATGTTTAAATAGAATAGAACAGGATAAATGTATTAATCCCCATAGAGGAAATTATTATGGTAGCACCTCCCAACCAACAAAAAATAAATACATGCATACATGCATACATAATACACACGCAGAAAATCATCAAAATGTCCTAAGCTATCATCTACAATCATCTTTTTTTTTTTTTCGAGTCCTAAATCTCAAAATCTTTGCATATATAGATTAAAATGTGAGACATGTTTACATGACTTATTTTTTTCAGAAAAGCTATGAAAATTCCTACAAATCATAAAAATAAATAAATAAAAAGAATACAATTTTATATGAAAATAAATAAATAAAATACAACAATAACTATGAATAGTTATTTATATCTATATTTTATCCCTAAGTGAGTAAGTTGATGACTATTTAATGATTTAATTCTAAGTCTAATGAACCGCTGATTTAACATCAGTAAAAGAGCAAAGACATCACCTTCCCAAACACACCAATCCATACAAACTAGACACAACGTTAATGCACTCCTCACCTACACACACACACGTGCAGAGAGGCCTGTCGGTATCTGACTCAGCGCTGTAACTGGAGTATGAGCGGTAACACGCACCTACACACATGTACGGTCTGTGATTATGCAAGACAAAAGAAGCCCCGAAAGAGAGGAAATGACATCATGCTTTTTAGGAAATGTTAATCCAATATCGGATTACTAAACCCCTCTGCTCCCACGCACACTTCACTTCCTGTGTCCAAAATTGCCTCAGTATGTTTCGCTATGTTTACTCAGGAAATGACATCATTTTGATGAGTTGACATTTTTTAAACGTTTGAGATTGTGGAATTCGTAATTCTAGTTAATGTGTTCATTCTTCCTCGTGTCTGCTCTTATTCTTTTTTGTGTGCTGGAAAGACCACATGAAACACTCAGAACAGAAACAGAAGGAGAGTCTCTGTTGTTTGTGGTTTAATTGCATCGTGGTATTTATCAGATTTCTTTTGTTAGCGTTTAAGGCTTCAATTCAATTTCAATGTAATTCTTTATAAAGCTCCTTTATCAGCATTGTCGCAAAGCAGCTTTAAAGACATCCGGCTCTAACGAGTCAGCCAAAGGCCACAGAGACAAGAAAAAATTCCTAAGAACATTAGAAAGAAACCTTGAGAGGAACCGAGAGTCAGAAAGTGGAACATGTCGTTCTTGTGTTCTACACCCGATAGTGGGATTACAGTGAAGCAGTAAGATGATCAGAGTAAAGCTCCAACGAGATATGACATTCATTGCTGTACACACGCCGTACACATGCCACAGGCCTCGTTAATAACACATCAATCATCAGTCCACGCTCAGCTTTGTCAACATTGAATTTCTTTTGAATCACAAGCGAAGGTTTTCTTTCATCAAAGTCGATAAAAAGACGCGTTCCAGGCGTGCACATGAATTTTAACATCCATCTCTGCTGTTGACTGCAATGATATTAAACATTATAGAGATTTTACTGAAGTAGATTGTATAGCGCCACTTATTGCAGCATTTCTCTTTTTCCTGTTTCTTTCTTCCCCTTTTTCTTTTCTGTCTTTCTTTCTTGCTTCTTCTTTAGCTGCAGTACTTATATTTCTTTTTGATGGTCATTGCTTTGTCTTCCTTTTCTCTTTCCCTATTTCTTCCCTTTATTTCCCCTTTTTCTTTTCTTTCTTTATTTCATTTTGTTTCTCTATTTTCCTTTTTCTTCCTTTTATTTTTTCCTTTATTCTCTTCTTTCTTCCCTTTCTTTTCTTTCTTGCTTCATCTTTAACTGCAGTACCTATCAGATTTATTTTGAGTCATTGCTTTTCCTTCCTTGTTTCTTTTTATCTTTTCTTCCTTCTTTCTTCCTTTTCTCTCCTTTTCTTTCTTTCTCGTTCTGTTTTTCTTTTTCCCTTTTCCCCATTCTCTTTTCTTTCTTTCTTTCTCTTTTTTCCTTTATTCTCCTTTCTTTCTTTTGCTGTTATTAGTGCCTGTGTGACTACAGGGAACACTTGCCGTACACAACCCAGGCCTCGATCATCAGCACGCGTCCTCACATGACTGCATCGTGATCATCAATCCGTTCTCGGTACTGTGTGTGTGTGTGTGTGTGTGTGTGTGTGTGTATTATTTATATATATATATATATATATAAAATATTTCATTCTCTCCCTCTCTCTCTCAGTATAAAATATGCACACTGTCTCACTGATGCGGAGCTTGTGCTCTTTGATTTAGCATTTTGATTGTATCTTAGGTTTTCCACGCTGAGTGTTTGAATGTGTAATAGAGCTAGTGGTCTAAATCTAGCTGTGTGTGTGTGTGTGTGTGTGTGTGTGTGTGTGAGAGAGAGGGAGAGAATGAATTGGGGCAGAGAGTTCTAGAAGGGTGTGTGTTTGTGTGTGGAAGGAAACAAAGCCACTCCCCTCCTGTGGCCTCCGTCGTTCTGCCTCCTCCATTTTATTCTTGCCCTTTTTTTGGTTCACAGCTGAGCTCAGCCAAACTAAATATCTGGCCTGGCCTCAAAACATGGAATATTTTAGTGGGGAAGAGAAAAGCGGTTTACGCTAGTTCGGTTTGGAGGATTTTCGGTTATAACCGTCTTTTGTGGCCTAGTTACTGGGGAGAGCTACACCACACGCTGCCATGGAATAGCAATCACAAACTGCTTAGCAATGGATCGTACCTCACAGAGCTGCATGTCTAATGATTAATCACGATTATTTTGCTCAACATTTGAAATCACAATTATTTATCAGGGATTATTCATCCAATTAAGGGACACAATAGTTTTATTGCACTTTTATAATTTGTAAATGAACAGAAAACAGCCCTTTTCACATTGTGCACCTACGTTATTGGCCTTCACATGTTTTAAATTGTTGAATCAAAATAATACTAGTCCTTTTAATGGCCACTTTAATTGAGTGTGTCTTGTAAATGCTAAATATAAACACAATTGGAGTCAATAAAAGCCCTATATCCAACATTAGCCAAGTTAACAAACTTTAGTTCACCAATATCACGGTTGATTATGTTTAATTGAGGAAGCCCGAAATCGTGATCACGATTTAAAATGCATTTAGTCATACAGCTGTAGTACAACATGACTGTGTGGGGTTTTCACTTTGTACTCGTTTCTCTAGCAAAGTGCAGATATTTAAATATTTATGTAACAATAGTTCCCTAACTTATTACTGTTTACAGTATTAGTATCATGATACTGTTTTGTTTTTGTTTTTCCTTTTTTTTCTTCTTCTCCTATTAAACTCTTTTTACCTGGACCTATCTCATTGGGCAGCATTATTTAAGTAGGTTAGTTCATGCTTTAACCTGACTAACAAAGCCAGCTAACTGTTATGTTAGCTTGCTAAATTTAACCATGGGCTCGACTTCTAGCAGTTGACACAAATATGACCGTTATTCAGAACAGTAAATATTTCACAGTCCTTCATATAAGCTGTGTGGTGATGATATGAAAGGAAAAGTTATGACCTAATGGGGAAAAACCCAGAAAAATGCTGCCTAGGGATTGCTAATAATGACAGCTAATCAGCGCTTGTTAGCATTGTGCAGATAAAATCATGGCATCAGGTCCCTGTAGGATTTCATTCGCTGTTTTGTTGTCAAACCTTTGCTTTAAACACGCTTGAACAGTGTCGTTTTTCATTCAGAATTGATCCCAGTGCCTGCAGGTGCCCATTTCCTCCAGCTGTGATCTAACCAGGGAAGATTTTGACCGAGTTGTTTAGGTTTCCAGGCCCGTGCAGCTGGTGTTCTCTTTCTCTTTTTCCTTTTCCTGTTCAGCTTTTTTGAAGTGATCCTCAGGAGTGGTTTTGGCCTTGAAAGGCGAACTGCTTGTCCTGGAACAGTTGTTTTAATTGAGATGCCTATGCCTCATAACTCGAGTTTCCAGCGGTGCCCATGGGAAATCAAAATCGGAGGAGGCAGGCCGAGGGCAGTCTTGTGTCGTCTCTTTTGTGCTCGTCTGTAAGGCCGACTATGAATGAAATGACGTTTGTTTTCTGAAGATGCATCCCCAACTTCAATCTTTTAAAATGAGTCATAATCAGGCATCTTAGTTCTTCAAATGAACTTTTTCATACAGTCCTTACTACAACTCCTGGATAAAATATGGCTCCACTGAGGTTCTCTTTGAAGGCTCGTTCTTTTTCTCCTTTATGTGCTCCGGAGCCATGTTATTCTGAAGGTTATTTGTAGTTCTGGGCTCTCCTCCCGTCTGGCTTTCCTCTGGTCGGGTGGTGGGTGAAACCTGCAGCTCATGGTTAGGGTGCCTCTCTCAAATGAGATTAGATTTCGGTTTTAGGTTTACGCTCAGTGGTGGAGTTGAGGTTACGGGCCCGGGTCGTTGTGGTTTGAGTTGGCATTGTGTGAACACGGGGGGGATGGAGAACGGAGCCTGAAGCATAACCGTACAGCAAAGGGGAATTGAATCTTCGAGTAGGGCTTAATGCTAAAGGATCTGTATTCGGCCTTGAGAGATGGAAAATCAGACGTGTTAGAACCACAATGTTTCTCTGCAGCTCAGGACTTTGTGAGCATGTTTGTCGATGTTGCTGAGATGTTCCTGGCAAGTCTGTTTGTTTTTTTTTGGGTTTTTTTGTGATGATGAGACACAGTTGATTTTAGCTTCTCACAAGCATAGACTGGTTCTGCAGTTTGAAACAAATACTGTTAAAGTTTAATGGTCTGCTGGGGAAAGTCGGTGGGAGTGAGAACAGTCATTTAAGTGTGAAGAGGACCACTTAAAGATTTATTGCGAGGGTGAGACAGAGGGGGGTGAAAAGAGAGACCTGTACACGTTTTTGTCTCTTGTCTCCTCCCTCCTGTGACTGCCTCTCTCGAGCCCTTCAGCAGAGACACAAAGGAGAAAAGGGTAAAGTCGCCTCTGTCAGGTTCCCTCACACTTCTAATCACGCTAATCACTTGCTCTTTTTTTTCTTTTCTTTTTTCTATCAGTCCCCTTTTCATTCCTTCTTTTCTCACCTTCCTACTTTACCCATTTTAGTTTCCCTTTCCCTCCTCCTTATACTTCTCTTATTCTGTCTGTCGTATTATGAAATTCTCCTCACTGTTGTATTGGTGGTGCTTTTCTGTATCTTCTCCTTGATTTCATACAGCATTAGTTTTAGATGAGTATCTGGGCTCATTCCATCATGTGCAGGTGCTACTCTGTGATTTTTATTTCTGGATTGGCCATGCCGATGTCTTTCTCTCTCCATCCTCAAGAAAATTCCAGCCCAAAATACCAAAGTTTATTTATTTATGGAAAACCTCGAGGTTGGGCTGATCATTTTAGTCCTGTCGAGATAGACATCTCTGACTTTACAAGAAGGTGTTGCCTCTTGTGGTAGAAAACTGTTTTGACCACTGCTACATGCCATGCTTAGTCGGCTTTGTTGCATATCCAGGGAATTTAAAAAATAAATAAATAATTATTTCTGGCAATTATTACAAAATGATGGATGCTTTGGAAGCAGGAGTGTGAATCTTTGGGCTGACCAGCAAATTGATTCAGTTCACAATTCATTGGTTTTTGATTCTATTCAAAAGCGAACTGCTTTGATTCAGTTCAGTACACTAAACCGTGTTCGATTCAGTGATTTCAGGCTTCTTTAAATTAAAAAAATAATAAAATTCTAAAAGCTTTCCCTAAAAGCCTTCATGTTCATTTTGTTATTAAATAGCGATTTATCTCATTTTTAACATTTTTAAAATAGTTTTTTTACCAATGCGAACAATTCACTATTATTTTATTTCTTTTAAGATCGATGTAGTTGCATTGGGGGAAAAAATTCGAATTGATGCATTGAGAAAATGAATGAACCATTACACCCTTGTTTGAACGAGTCTCTTGAAAATGTGGTTGGTAGGGTCGTATCACTTCGTCTTCACTGAAGGGGAGAAATAGTCAATCAAAAGAGCGAGGTGCCACAAGCTGGTAAAATGGGCGATAATAACGACGGCTACAGGTATAAAGCCTCATCACATCTACCACAATATCATGCTGCTTGTAGTGTTCTATAAATAATTCATGATCCAATAATGTGATCACCACATGTGATGCGAATGTTCGAGTTTGTAGGAAAATAAACCTGCTGGAAAATCGCTCGTCCCGTGGCAAAGGTTTTATCACAGAAGTGACGTACATATATTTCATTGCAGACGTCACCCTGAGACTTCCCGGTGGACTTAAGAAACATGTCTGAAATACCAGTAGATTTTTTTTTTTTTTTTTTCTTCTCCAAATGTCAAAACTGGTTAGTGCTATTTCTATGCATCACTGGTATGACTGTGAGCAACATGGATTTGTTGTTGGTGGCTGCAGCTAAAGGGATAATTGTTTTAACAGATGCCTGACCATGTCATCTAAACCATCTTGTTTTCCAGCAAAAACAAAAAGTCCTTGGTAGTTAATCTAGTGAGCATAAAGCCAAACCTTCACACAAAAACTCTATTCCTTTTTGTAAGCCGTTGGTTCCTGTGTTGAGAAATGGATCCTCCAGACCCTCTGGACCCTTTCTCACACCAAACAGCAGGAGTCTTCTCTCAGAATTGTCCTGATGGTGGGTTCCCTGCTGTTCCGTGGAGTTGATGGTCCTTGAGCAGCGCCACTGCTCACACACTTTCTCAGGCCTCAACAATGGCCTCCTCAATCCTACCCCCAAATAATCCCTTCCACTCTTCTGAGTGTGCGCTCAAGCCTGCGTTCGCAGCCTGTTGCAGTCACCATCACACTCCATGTTCTGTCCAGCAGATAAACAGGAGTTTAAACGCATGGTGAAGATGTTGCACTCAAGTGGGTTGAAGTGTTTTAGCTGGTTGTGTAACAGTGGATATGGCTATGGGTATGAAGATTGTGGGGGTGGGAGTTGGCCATCGAGCCAGTGGCTTTCAGCAGCTTGTGTGTGTGTGTGTGTGTGTGTGTTCGTTCATGTTCATTCCAGACTTCCTGCCTACAAGGGCATCCTGTGCCTGATGTAAGTTGCATGTCATGCTGTTGATGAGGTTCATGAAAGGCTTTGGTTGCTATCAGGACAGAGGGAGTTTTCCAGGGAGAGGGATAGAAGGCTAAAAATAACATGTTGTGTTAGGGGGGAGGTTTGGGTGCGCTGCCGTTTTTTTAATTTGAAGTTTTTCTGCTTGACTGTTTCTTTCTCTCTTTCACCTACGACCCATTTCCCTCCAGTTTTCACCCCGAATTCACAACAGATTCAAAACTGGTTCGGTTAGAGAAGAACGGAGTCGGAGAACTGATACAAGGTTTATTGTCTCTGTAAACATGCTCAAATAATTGTTACTCATGATAATTAAAATTATGACTAGTTGCCAGGTTGCATCATTATCATGTATATTTAAATGAATGGTCCTTTTTATAGTGACAGACGCATTTTAAAAACTGATTATTAATCGTCAAAATAATTGGTAGATTACGTGTTGACTAATTGATGCTCAGCCCTATTTAGGCTACGT
The DNA here is from genome assembly GCA_028565825.1 of Olivaichthys viedmensis. NCBI lineage: Eukaryota > Metazoa > Chordata > Actinopteri > Siluriformes > Diplomystidae > Olivaichthys > Olivaichthys viedmensis. The sequence goes on along the minus strand of JAOUQW010000047.1, from coordinate 7,174,199 downwards.
TAACTTGATAATGTGTCCTTTTAATCATTACATAGATTTTTGAAGAGGACCAAGGTCCTCATGTATAAAACGTTTTCTGTAGGTACCATCCTAAAACGTTTTGCATACGGTTAAAGAACAAAATCTACATGGGCACAAAAAGTTCCAGATTTATACAACCGTCTGTCTGCCGTGTCCTACACACAATGCCCTTTATAAATCCCAACCAGTTGTGCACCATTAATGATGTTTTAAGCATGTAAATATGGCCAAGACTCTCGGTGTCTACGTTTGTGAAAACACTGGTGGAACCAATGCAGTCAGCGAAAAAGAAGAATTATTTGGAATCTAAATGGTCGAATACACTACTATTAGATGAAATGTGGGTCGACCTAAGCCATTTTTTTCAGCTATGTTAACCAGAGCCAACTTCGTATCACGGATCACATGCGTGCGAGATTCTGTTAACAAAAGCAAATTTATTCACCGATGGTGCCTTTATTGCAACGTGGGTGCACTCAATCGCTCCAATTATGGTGGGAAAACTGCCAGTCACTGCAAATTGCCTTTTGATGTCATGTTAACCTTGAATGTAAGGAAAATTGATGTCACTGGGTGACGTCCTATTCATGCACCTCGTCCTACTTGTGAATTCAGGGAAACGCCTAGCATTCTGTCCAGTTCATTACTTTGCTACTGATGTCGCCCGATCGCACCCGGCAGAAAACGTGTGTGAGATCGAGAGTATGTATTACTGTGGTCACATTTCCACATCAAGGTTTACTTTAAATAAATTTCAATGTGTGTGTAAAATGGTGTGCGCACATTTAGAAGCTGGTTTTGTGCATACGCAACGTTTATACATCAGTCCCCAGGACTGCGTGCTGGAGTAGTCGAGGAAGGAGGGAGCGAAGGTTGAAGTGGGAGTGATGAGGAATGAGGGCTGAATAGTTGAAGTGGGAATGGACCGAGCGTAGCTAGCAATCCCCCCCCCCCGAGTTCTGTGAATAGTGTCATGTGTGAGTGGTGGTGTCCAGAATGTATCCCTATTGAGTAACACGGTCACAATGTGGTTTCATTTAGTTGAGGGGGGGAAAATATACGAAATGCAGCGTTCACTGAAAAAATCCGATGAATTCCTCTGTTGTTGAGTTTAAAGATTAGGACTAGGCTGAGGTGTAGATGTGGCAGTATTTAGCTACAGAAATACAACACCCCCCAATCCCAAATAATGGGGGGGGGAGGGAGTGTGTGTTTGTAGAAGACAGAAGACTTGTCTTGCACAAACCCACATGAAACTAAATTTCCATATGCTCCTTCCTGTGTAATTTGTTGCCTACAGTGAGAGGCTGCCAGTTGAATTGTGTGCTATTGATTGTCAGTAAATTGCTGTCTGGATTTGGCTAATGGGCCTCTCTGAATGACGAAGCGCTGGGGCCAGCTGGCCCATGCTGTTTAGCGGTGCATGATGTGATGCTAGCCTGCTGCTCTCTGTTTGACATTAGTCTGATGAAGCAGCCTATTGAGAAGCTCAGGCTTTGTTCTAGAGCTCTTGTCTACTCTCTTACCCAACACCCCCCCACCACACACACACACACAGTATATACACACACACACACAGTATACACTTTTCTCCCCCCTTTTTTTTCTTTAAAAAAACAAAAAACAAACCTATGTAGGTTATCAGTGTTCAAATGGAAATCTGAACCTTGTCATACATGGACGCGCTCTAAAGCTGTAAAAGCTTCATCGTCCTTAGATTTATTCACAGATTTATTTAATACTGAAGACGACGGATAAATGTTGCAAGGCCAATGATGATTTGAGGAACCCTTTTTAAAAGCGGCGAAAGCACAGCCCGCTACGCTTGAACAAATGTCTGTTATTACGGTCGATATAATTGGGTTACATCCTCCATTTTCTTCTGCTGTTATAAATCCATTTAAATGCTGTGGGGCCCGGAAGATCCCTCTAGTGTGATTAGGTCAGATCTGTCAGGAAGGATGTAGAGTACTGTTTTATGGGTGAGAAGAGCACCGAGAGTAGTGTTCATCGAAGTCCAGTGATGCGCCACCTTTAGCCAAAACGCTGTTCAAATATTTGAGTAGTACTTATAAAATCTTTGATTCTTTGAGTCTTTCAGAAAAGGGGGTATAGGTTCATGGTTATTGTTCTGGTAGCTTTTAAATCTTGGTGCCTGCACAGTGTACAGTATGCGCTGGCGGAACAAAATCAGTAAATCAGATCCGCAAGCAGGAAGTCTTGCCTTATTTATAACCCACTTGAACACGCCTGCAACTTACAATCACATGAAGTTCCAAACACCTCACTGCAGGTGCCAGGTATGCAGGACTCAACCTTGGGTTGCACTTTTTAATACCTAAAATCATAATCACACTTATTTTGCTGAATTATTTTGCTGAATTACATAATAATTGTATTGCACGTTATCTGTACAATCTGTACAGCTCTTCTTATCTCATAAACAGATATATTGTACATTGCACATTTTTATATTTTATATTTATGTTC